>OMNZ01005813.1:2491-33820 GCA_900303255.1 Lesueurigobius sanzi | reverse complement strand
GCCAGATTTTTAGTCTGAGGAGGTGTGGCTCAATAAAAACTTTCTCTCATGGCATGATCTGTGGTGGGACTCCTCATGTGTGTGTGTGTGTCCTTAGGTCTGTCCGTAAGTGTGGTCTGTGCACAGATCTTTAGTCTCAAAAGATTTTAAATCCTCTAGTGTGTGGGCAACTTAAGAAGATGCAGGATTTTAGAAATGCGTTAGGAAAGTTAGAAATGAGTTTGGACCCCAACTATTATTATTTTTCTAGCTCCCTCTTCCATTATTAGTCATTTTAAAAATATTTTTTACTCCAAAATATCTATATTATTTATTTCTGCTAATTATTCCATTACCAAATCTTTATGTTTTGTTTCTAAGATCACCATTTGAATATTAGATGAAATGATTTGAAGATCACCGATACCTTTCAAAAATGCAAAATCCTGGAAGCTCGCGTTCACACTCATGGTATATAGAGGGTATGCAAAGGCATTTCCTTTCATTCTTAACAGAACGCTCAATGTGAGCTGAGTGTCAAACCAACCACCAACAACTCCAAGTTGACTCATATTAATATCCAGTGTGACCCAGTAGTCACAGCACTTTTGTATACTTTTTTAATGTTATTTTGGCTAACGCTACTCAACCGACCTTGCCAGATTTTGTCCAATAATGTTTGTTACGAAGTATGATCTAGATTCCATTTTGGCGTAACATTTTTGTCAGAATGTGGATCGCTATCTCACAATGTAAATATTATTTTGGGAACACTTTGTTTATTGTTTACTTGTTGGTCCTATTCTTCACAAAGTCCCTCCACCACTGTCAGTCCATGTGTGGTGTGGGCTTTTTTATTACTCAAATTGAGACGTCTGCAGGAAGGCTCCAGCAGTGACTTGCTCGATGAGGCGTGTAACAGCAACATCAGCAGCAGTCCTTCTGATCACTGCACACTCAGTATCTTTGACGTTTGATCTAAATAGGGCTGAAAATGCACATGGCTCTGCTTACACAGCACCGGCTCACATCACGTCAAAAATGTTTGCTGTTGTTAAATTAAATTACGTGCAGATTTTGCTCCTGTGCCTGTTTTCTCTCCAAACCAACAGCGAGAGCCAGCACACAAGTGTCTCATGTATGTGTATTTATAACTCATTACTGGATGTGACAAACAGACCTTGACAGATAGCCCTAAGCAGAGAATCATAATGTTGAAGTTCTGTACATGATTGTGGGGGCTGGGGGTGTTTTCTACAATGATGACACAACATTCTCCAATCGGGCTTTAGGTCTGCAGTGTTCCAGTCAGGGCACATCTCTTTCTTTCCCTGGTCAAAGCCTAATGCAGCTTCTTTATTTTTCATGTGGCTCTCGTCTGTGACACGCTGTGAGCGATAGCAACTACAGCAATAGGTTATTTATACACAAACATAAATGTGTGGAAGACAAATAGATGACAGCTGAGATGCCACAGAGTAAATGAAAAGAACACAAAGTTGTCAAAATGCCACAGCAAAGGGAAGCAGGAAACAGGAGAGAGTGCAGGAGGCCAAAGAGTCCAACCAAAACAGTCTGTTTATGTGTGAGGAGTGACACAGTCTTGGAAAAACAAGAAGATAGTGGGACAAAGGTTGCAACACATTCAGAAAGCTACTAAAATTATTGAATTATTCAGAATGTCCTTTTCTAAAATGTGTTTTCTGTAAATTAAATCAACGCATAAAGGCCACAAAAACTGCAGAAACCTGTATAGACCCAAAGTTGACACAAAAACAGGCACCGCTTGTTTTTAATAGAAAGAATATAGTGAAATGTAATGAGCATTTTCAACCCTTCAAAGACAAAAGGGATGGATGAAAAGGTGCAAGATGTGTTTCCAAAAGGATATAAAATAAATCAATTGTAAACAAACGCAATATACACATACAAATGTGCACGCTCCATTAGGATTCTTGTGCAGCGGGTCTTCTGTCTGCCACCATCTGTGCCTGCAGACTAACCAAATGAGGCAGAAGTAGAAGGCAGCGAGAGAGAAAAGGCATCTGTGGACTGATGGAGGGCCACTCCCCTGCCTCATCTTTGCACTGAATGAGCCGGCTGCTGCAACAGTGGCCACACGCCCAGAGACAGGAAGATGGAGAGAAAGAGACTATAGCTGCAGCATGCTGGATGACAAGTGTGCATGTGATTGATGCATGATGCTCTTACACATGCTCACTTAACCATGTGTAGTGAGTGCAAAAATAAAAAGGGACTTTTGGATGTACAGTGAAGAGGGTTTCTGTCACCACTGTCCATCTTGTGAAACAAATATGTTTATAATGGATTCTATTTTATGAACGTTTGTCATCATCTTAAATTGGTCAATTAACAATCTAAAAAGAAGCTAAAAAAGAAACAGCAAACCAACTGTACACCACTGTTCCTCATGGCACTGACCGTACCCCTGGTTCCCCCCTTGCTCCCCCCATGATCCACTAGGTTCCACCCACATCGTAGCAAACAGACAGTAAATTAATAATGGACTAATTGTAGCCTACTACTTTCTAAATCCATAAGGAAGTAGGGGCTGCTCTAATGGATCTACCAGTGAAACTATCTGGCCCCTCTTTAAGTCATTACTAGACACAGGCTTTTGCCGAATTCTTTCTAATGGTGCTGGCTCCAATAACCCAGTATGACTGAGCTTCAGTTAGCCTGCGCTGAACACCATGGGGGAAGCCACGCCCCCTAGGTCCATTGTTAATATACAGTCTATGGAAGCAAATTTCAAACTGCAAACGTGGGCCGAGATAGTTGTTTATTTGGACTTCAGGAAAAAACAACTTGTTTTTGTATGTTGATTCTTTTATCAAGTTTGTGTAGGTTCTCAGTCGTACAGGAGTTGTCCATGATCATCGTAGGCAAAAATTCTTCAGTCTTCATCTGTACTCTGTAAAGACTTGAGCATGCTGTGGTTCTCTTAAGGGTAAACCAGAAGGAGGAGTAACCTCTAAGTCCCTCCTCTCTTAGTGACAAAAATAGGAGAACAGTCTCAACTTGTGTAGGTTCTCAGTCGTACAGGAGTTGTCCATCGTAGGCAAAAATTCTTCAGTCTTCATCTGTACTCTGTACTCTGTCATGCTAATGACCCAGACTACTGGGAGCAGCAGGGCCATAGGGAAGTGTCAACAGACTTAGAAGTTAGCCCGGGGTGAGACAATACAGAGGTAACGAGCCATATTAAGTATGAATAGGCGAGATGTTCTCCTACTTTTAGCACCAAGAGAGGAGGGACTTAGAGGTTACTCCTCCTTCTTGTTCACCCTTAAGAGACCCACAGTGTGCTCAAGTCTTTATTAAGCTGTTGACGATCTTTGGAGTAAGATCGAAACGTCCTACACTTCAACTACAGAGTACAGATGAAGACTGAAAATTTTTGCCTACGATTTTATCAAGTGTACCATTGAAAAGTAGGACAACATTGTCTTTCACTAACCTTCAAATGTTATACCACTGAAAGGTTTAGGTGTAATAATAAACAGTGAAAACAGTGGACATAGGATTAGCTTGTCCTCCGTGAAGCCCTTTAGCATTTGAGGGCGGACACTGGAAGTTCCTATGGACTTTCCATCTAAACTTTTTTGCCCAATTTTAAGTCATTATTTGACACAGACTTGTCATTCTTACCCCCATGTATTTTCCACTTGCTATTTTCATATTTATTTTCACCATAGACTTAATATGGGAGCGGCTCCAAAAACACCCAATTGTTTCCACCCAAAAGTTTCCTTCAGCCCATGTCGATGAGGAAAACCACGGCCCCTACGTCCACTGTTCACTCTGGGGGTAATAAAGATGATAGTGCTTGATTACCTGTGCGCAGGTATCCGCCTCTCTCCGGCCACCAGAATGACGTCACAGAGCTGTCGTGAGCGCAGGTAGCCCTCCATCTTGCGGAAGGTGGCATCGGCGTGGGTCAGGGCGGTGAACACAGAGTCCTCTGGACAGGCACATGGCTCCATAGACACACAGGAGGACAGTGTAACGCTGCTGTTGGACGTCCACATGACACGAGGACATAGAGACAAAGGACACAGGAGGTTTGAGAACATGAGCAGAAAGTGATTTGCTTTTGTTTGACACAAAGAGGCAGATGTGTGAGAAGAGCGAGACCAGCTGCTGTGTGAATCGGTCTTTATGTTGGTGCCCTTCTCACACATATATCTGCCTTCCCTTTTCACTGACTTCACTGTATGTCACAGCGAGTGGACAAAGACTCTTAACCATCCAATTACTGGGACTAAAGAGCCACATAAATTTAGCTCAGTTTAAAGCAGATGCCAATGAAATGTCTATAGGAGTTGAGCCTGTAACAATACAGAATGGGCATTTCCCCTGCCTTTAATGGCATGCACTTCGTTCTATCTACACCACCACATGGAGACAGAAAGAGACTTACAGCAAGAGGGGCTATGTAGAAATATCACCAGCCGTGTCTGATTCAGTGAAGAAGCTTTGTGACATATTCTGTTTGTTCATCTGTTTGTTGCTAGTTCAACAGAGAGAGTGCCCTTGTCCTCTGTCTATGTCAACTCTTCACTCATGTATCACCACATCAGTCTTATCCATCACTGTCTGAATCTGCTCTCCTGTTTTTTTTATGGCTCATATCTCCAAGGAGGTGTTTGGCCTGCATCCTGCCTGTTTGTCCGACTGTGTGTGCAGACGAATGCTGCGGCTAAATGCTGCCACAGGAGACGGCTTTGAAGTGATGGGAATGCTGTCTTTTCAGGGCTCTTAATTGAGCCTGGCAGCCGTTCAAACAGGACAGAAAGAAAAGCACTGAGATAGAGGGAGAGTGTGTTTGTGGTGAGGCACAACATGCCAACAGATTTTGAAAACCTTTTTTTGTCAAACATGGACACACTCAGCTGTCATCAGTGTGCGGGTGTGCCCCTCAAAACAAACACTCCAGTGTGAGGGTGGAGTTAACATAAAACAATGCAAGCAATTCACTCTCACTGTTCCTAATTATTATTTGTATTATATGGAGAAAAATAATTGCATTACTATTGTAGATCCCCAATGAGTCAAATATTTTGTTGTCCTGTCTTACGTTTTACGTTTTACATTTTACATTACAGTTGATGGAAATAATGGAAAAACTGGAAGGAGGTGATAAGTGCAGTGCAGACAGAGATCACTGTTCATCCACTTTGGGATAAAGTACACATCTCCCATGATCCCATTCAGTCAACCGTGAATCTGACTGACTCCATGCTCACGGATGCATACTGTATGTCGCACAGAGACCAATTTTAGTCAAAGTGCATTGCTTCAAGACAAAGTCATTCTCTTCTGGTGCTGCTCAGTCCAGGCACCATTTGACAAAATAATGATATTAAATACAAAGCGCATAAGCTGCTGTATGCATTAGTTACATGTAACACACATGTTCTTATTCATTTAGCAATGAATGACTGTAGTTTGGCCTGCAAAAGTGCCTTTGAACAGCACAAGTCTGAACACTCTGTAGACCTATGTGTAGTCTGTTTGGCCAACATTAAGATTTTGTTAGTGACCAACCAATGAACCATGGCAGCACTAGTATCTTGAAAAAAATGCATTTTTTTTAACTGCTCCATGAACTCACTTTAATTTAATATTTTGCCATTGATGTAAAAATCTCAAATAATGCGTGTGAAAATGAGTGGTAGTTCTTACGACATTACTATGTTATTACAACGTCAAAACATGAGTCATGACAAAGCAAAAATATCTACTTTCGCTGAGATTGAAAACTTTTTATGAGTGGTTTAACAACAAAGGCAGCTCTGGTTACCTGCAGGAGCTGGAGTCGGTTTCTGCGGGGTTGTTGTTGTTGTCCTCGGTGCCCGCTGGAGCAGCTGCCACCTCCGGCTCCAGCCCGAGTTGGACAGAGGGCTCCAGGGGCAGCGGCGCATCTCCAGACGGATCCATGCACGACAGCGGACGCGGCCGACGTAGTGGCAGGGGAGAGTCCCACGATAGAGCCGCGGAGGAGCTCCTACACTCGGGCTGACTCAATGAGCGGGGACAGGAGCTCCCTGCCCCGGCTGTAGCTCCGCTCACACTCCCCGCCGCTTCTCCAAACTTTCTGTGACTGTTCCCGTTGCACAGGTTAGACCCAGCACTACCGCTGGTTACCAGCCCACTGTGACCGCCCACACTGGAGCTGATGCCGGCTGAGGAGGAGCTGCTACAGCCGCTGACTAACGCTCTGTCTCCAGGGCTGCTGCCCGCTCTCCTCCCGGAGAAGTGCTCCAGTGGCTGCGGGGAGTGAGTGGGAGACACCGCGGTGTGGCCGAACCATCTCCATCGGATCCGGAGGATTTGCTTCACGTCAAACTCCTTCCGCGAGCACGAGCCGCTGCTCGACATTCCAGGCTCAGCACCGACAGGAAATGGCGGGGACAGCGCGAGACGCTCCGGTGTTAAAGCCACACAGCTGCACGCGCCTCTTCGGTTACCGCCCGCTCACCGTGAACGACTGGACGCTCCGAGGTGAGGATCAGTGAGGAGCATGTACTCTCTGTTGGAGGAGAGGGAGGGACAGCACCGCTACACATCTCTCATCTTTCTGCTTCTTCATTTTGTCTAGCTATTTTTTTTCCTACTGAGTGGAAAACATGACAGCATCACTAACAAAGCCAGTTATGATGTGAATATAACCACAAACCACATCCGATGATTTAGTCAAGTAGTTTATTCAGACCTGTGCATTTTTAGCCTGAACACTTAGCCCACATTTACATTTATTTGACTGTAACTTACATATACTGTATATACGCTAGGCTTCTATATTTGTGGCTTATTTGACCTTGGGAGGTTAGTGTAGTCACCGTGTAGTCATTATAGTCTTTTGGTTATTTTGTCTTTGGTGATTCCCAAACGGTGGTACATGTACCAGTGCCACTGGTTATAATACAGTACTTTGGTTCCTTCAGATGGTCCATTTGATTAAAAAAATATCTATAAAATGTGACATTTGATTGATTTTAAATTGAATTTAGTAATGCATTGAAGTTAGCAGTTTTTCTGGGTTAGACCTAGTTTCAGTGCCGGCTCCAGAACACAGTGACTGAGGGTGCATTTGTGTTTCATAGGGATGCAAATAGACACCCTTTCCATTAACATACATTGTGATGCCACTAAAACTAAGGGTGCAAACCTTTTAAAATGAGGTTGCAATGCACCCTTTTGCACCCCTGTAGATCCGGGCCTGCCTAGTTTACACCAAGTTTAGTTATAGCTCAAAATGGAGAAATTTTTACTCTATTTTAAACCAGGTTTAGGTAGGGCTGGACGATATGATGATAAAAATTGAATGGTGATCTGGTCTCCAGGACGATCTGCTTATTTGGTAACATCATCATATTGTGATTCAGTGGTTTTTATGTTTAACGCTGCTCTGAGCTCTAATTATGACACTTTTCTCCACTGACTGCTTCTACTGTCAAGATTAAACCAGAACTAAACCAGGAGACAACTAGGTCTAAACCAGGTCTAAAATTGGACAATATCACGGACTGAATCTGGACTAAACCGGGACTAAACCAAGAAGTAAACCAGACTAAAGCAGACTGAAATCAAGGTCTAAACCAGGACCAAACAATATCACAGACTGAACCAGGATTAAACCAGGACTGAACCATGAAGGAAATATTATGTCAAAACTAGGCCTGAAACTCGGACTAAAACAGGTCTTAACCAAGACTAAACCACTACAACACCAGGTCTAAACCCAAGAAGAAGCCTTTAAAAGACAATATATGAATTGTGAGAAAATCGAAATCGTGAAAAATTGTGATAAGATTTTTTGGCCATATCGCCCAGCCCTAGGTTTAGGTCTTGTTTTCTCTGACAGATATTTTATGAGGTGGCACTTTGTGTGAAAACTTTGAAAACAAATCCCCTTATCATTATCCACACCCCTCTCACTCCATTTCCTCTATCTGCAATGCAGCAGCTATTCAGAGACAGTAATGATCAGTGGGAGTGGGTCCTATGGGAGCCATTTCATGTAGACACCCTGGGCATCCAGCAGCCCCGCAGACCAGTCAACCAGAACCAACCTCACCTTGGTGCAACCTCCACAGCCACTGACAGGAAGTTTATTCGCCTTGGACTTGCACCAACATTAGGGATGAAATGCTTTAAGAGCCCCACTCCAGGAAGAATCAATAAGTCAAGCAGGCGAGGTCAGTTTGAGATATGCGTTGGTCATAAATTGGCTCCACAGTCTAATGGCAAGCAACGAGACTAATTTTTCCCCTAAACAAGCAACTGAAGGGAGCAGATGATACAATCTATTTCAGTTTTACAGACTGTATTTGCCAGACCTGGAAGAGCCCGCTGCTTCCCCTCAATTTCATACTGCAAGGCAGTATAGCAGCGGGACCAGCCCACTGTTATGCTGGATCAATGCCACAGAGTCAATAGACGCACAAGACATAAACAAAGACTGCATCTAGACAAGCAGCAGCTGTGAGGAAGCAGGGCACCAAGTTATCATTTCAATACGAAAACAAAAACATTGGGCAAGTGGGTGACCAGAAGGAGTTTAATATCAATAGTCATGAAGCACAACAACTGTTAGCAACACTTCACCAGTTTCAGATCAAGTTAGTCTAAGATAAATGATAGATTATGCCAGTGAAACAACAAAGATATCATTTATATATTTTTAGCAATGCGTGTGAAAAAAATATATAAATGATATCTTTGTCATAAGATATCATTTATATATTTATATAAATGATATCTTTGTAACAAGATATCATGCTGCTCAAACACTAAAGACTTTTGCTGTGTGGTTCAGTGGCAGGCACTCTTGCCTCACAGCAACAAGGTCCTGATTCGATTCCTGAGCCTTGTGGGACTTTTTGTGTTCTACATGTGTCTGGGTGGGTTTCCTTTGGGTGCCCCTGTTTCCCCCATTAACTTAAAACATGCGCAATAGGCCTAAATACAAAGCTCCAGCGGCACTGAAGGATGGTTGATGTGCAGAGAAGAAAAAATCCTTATCCTTTTTAATATTTGTACACTTCAAGCCTTTCAATAAGGTCACAATCCCAAAAAGAGATACTACTACTATAGTAGAGCTAAAAACGTTTAATGTTTAACGTTTAACGTTTAAGACAGTACTGTACTGTAAATATTTTACCAAATGTAAACATTTACAGACTGTTTTACCAGAAGTAAAACATGTACTTCCGGTAAAACAGAAGTAAATGTTTTACCATTTACCATTCACCTGAACAAGAGATCAAAGTTTGATCGTTATAAAGTTGATGAGTTCCTGGCACCGATGAGTGTGCTGTACCTGGAGGAACCTGAAAGTAGCCTCTGGAGGGGAATGAAGCAGAGATGAGGGGCTATTCAAACCTGCACTCCTTCAATCCCGTGTAATCATTGGCCACTTGACAGGAGCCTCCTTGAGCCAGCTACTTTTATTATTGCTCTACCATCTGCAGTTGCCTGAGACTATCACTCAAAATCCTCTGGTACAGATTTATGACAGCACCGCACAGGCAAACGCACCTCAGAAATGACACCATGAAATCGCATTCACACACACTTCACACTCATATTCATCCTGATTAGTTACACACACAAACCGATAGCCTACATATCTACAAGCTTTGCCTCATATACAGTAATAGCACAATGAATTCCTATTTTCTCCCACTTTGTAGTCTGCAAGTGTACGCATACACTTACAGATACTAGTCTGTGCCAACAAAGAAACAGGTAGCAGTGCCCTAGGGAGAGCAGTCGTAAAAACATTTTATGAGACTAGAAAGTGAAACATTATCTGTCTGCTGTGGTGTGATGATCAGGTCATCCTGCAAGATTGATGAGTATTCTCTAAAGGCAAGAGCTGTATAATATTGTAAGCTGTTGTATGCAAATAGCAAATCTGTATCACATTTTTATTACAAAAATGGGTGACTTTTTAGATCCGAATGTTGCAACGAAATTAAGAAATGTCTCTGTTATGTGTCTGATCAATAACTGTATTATTCTCAGTTTTAGACCAGAACGTGGTCCCCATCCTGTCCTGGTTTTGCCTTGGTATATAAACAAGGGTTCCAAGCATTCACAGGGCCCTAAGCAGAATGTCATGGGGCCCTCGCAATTTCAATTTCATTTCAGATCTACTGTAGCATTATTCCCATAAATGAGACACAGTCAACTTCCCTACTCTTCATCCTAACAGTGTGTTTAAAGAAACTAGACTATGCTGCAAAAATAAAACTCAAAATGAGAAAAACTTTCTTAAAATTAGTAAATACGTTCTTGATTTGAGTAACTAATTTGAAGAATTCTGGTATTAGATAGAAACAGTTTTCTACTTGACCTAAGAAAGTTGTTGATGTGTTTTCTTCTTGATCTGGCAGAATTCTTTAAATTAGTTACTCAAATCAAATACATATACAAATTTTACTTTTTTTTTGCAGTGCAGTTATTTAGAGGAGACATTCGACATTTGAGGGAAATTTATGAGGCGCACAAAACCTGTAGTACAAATGTATGCACCATTGGGGGCCCTCTGGTGGTCTTGGGGCCCTAAGCAGCTGCATAGTCTGCTTATTAGGCAGTATATAAATTTAGACTAGGGCTGAGCCATATCATATTGTGCATCGTTCATTATATAGGTATACTTTTTGGATACTGTTGTAATACCGTGATAATCGCAATATAATTTGTGCACTACAATTGATTTTGTTTGGTGGCCCCGGCCGAAGCGCACACAGACACTAAGAGGGAATGATTTGAAAACCTAAAAAAAAAACAAGTTTTAATGTAATGGGAGCATTTAAGTGTGATTGAGATGCAGGTGCGAGCAATACAGTTTGATGTCAATGACCTTTCAGATGAAGGCAGACCCACAGATTTAGGTGAATTTGTTTGAATAAACAGAATAAAATGTATTTACATGAATTTACCCAGTTCACTAAAGGCTGTGGTTTTTAAGTATTTTGTCAGGTGTAAATGATTTCGCCAAATATATTGTTATCTCAATATTTCTCTTGTATATCGTAATATACATTTTTTGCCCATATTGCCCTGCTCTAATTTAGACCTGCACTTATTCTGGTATTCCCCTGTTTTGCAGCTAGTTTAGAATGGTTAGGGTTAGTATTGTTTTGGACTTACCTGCAGACTTACACACAGCATGTGACACACATTGTATTACTAAATGGGTTTCTCTAAACTACATCTTTGTGTTTCACTCTTATTTCCTTCCCAGCTTAATTCTTTATCCATACCTCAATTCTTGTTTCCCCATCCATTTAACCTTTCCAACAAAAGAAATGTTTGAGTGTGATGCTGGGATGGCGGCTGCGGCTCCCTGAGGTGCACACACTATCCTCAGGGACAAAGCCACGGGAGCTATTGTTCCACACATACACACACAGGATGACTGACCTGCCTTGTATACATGCCACGGCAATACAAAAGTATAAATCACAGGGCTACTATACATTCTCCGTGCATACACAAGGACACAGTCTGAGCTGCTCCATGACATACAAACACACACATGGTCAGCAGCAGGGTGAGCTGGTGAAGTACCAATGTCCTTGAGACTCCAGAGGCTTAAGACTGGCCAAGCAAATAATTACCTCTCCACTCTGACACAACTCCGCCCAGTGCCGAGAGTGAAGAGTTTGATCGGCCTGTAAATCTCATGCCAGTAGAGATCCCTTATGGAAAGACAGGATTAGGGTTAAGGGTGGAGTCAAGTAGAAGAAAATGTGTTATGAAGGTTAAAGAGGATGTACAAGCAATTTTATGAACAAAATGATTGCTCCCAACAGGGGGAGTAAATCTAGGTGTGACGTAGCACATCTCATATTGATCAATCTCAATTTTTTATTCAGTTTCATTTCAGACTAATTACAACTAAATATGGCTTAACTGTTATGATTCATGAATATAGACAAGATAGACCTTTCAAGTAAACTTAACCTTAAACATGAATGAATGCTTTCCACTACAGAACCACTTAATCAAACTAACTGACACGCATTTCAGAAAATGTTTTGGAGGTCTAAACTACAGGCTTGGCAGGATTTAAAGAATAAAAACACAGGTACAGTTGTGCTCATAAGTTTACATACCCTTTTGGCCATTTTTCATAGACTATGAATGATAACACAAACATCTTTTTTCCCCCCTCATGGTTAGTGGTTTGTGCGAAGCCATTTATTGTCAAAGAACTGAGTTTACTCTTTTGAAATCATAACGAAACAGAAACTACTCAAATGTCCCTGATCTAACGTTTACATGACCTTCAACAACTGTCAGGAAAATTGTTCAAGAGCAAAGAAAAACTCACTTCAGCTGAAATACAGGACTCTCTGACAAAATTGGATTCTCTGAAAAAAAAATTGTTTTACAAGTTTGTTACAAGTTTGTTTCGTGATGCGCAATATGTAAACTTTTGATCAGGGACATTTGGCTAGTTTGTAGTTGAAAAGCGTAAACAAACATGTCTTCATACAACCACTAACCATGAGTGAAATAAAGGTTTTTGTGTTATCATTCATAGTCTGGCTGGGCTCCCTGGTTTTCTGTTTGTTCTTATTCTGCCGGGGTATGTAAACTTATGAACACAACTGTATTTTGTTGTTTGCATTGGATATTGTATCAATAATAGCTTACATTTGTCATGTGCTTTGCAAGCCTGTTTCAGTGTCTACACTGTTATTATTCATTCACTCTAAACTTAGTGGTGGTAAGCTACTATTGTAGCCACAGCTTCCCTTGGGTAGACTGACGAAAGCGAGGCTGCTCCGACCACCCCCCACCATCCACACTCACACGTCATTCATACAGGCTGTGGGTAAAATGTCTTGCCCAAGGACAAAACGGCGGTCTGTACTTACAGGAGCCGGGATTCAAATCCCAGACTTTCCGATCATGAGACGACGCTACCATTGCATAGAATGTTGTGCTGCCTATTCTTGTGATGTACTAAAACATTTATGGTATCTTAAGGACATGGCAGCAGTAGAAAACATGGTGGAGGAGAGGAACCTCAGGACTCAGTGAGTTAGAACAAGCAACCACAGAAAAAAGTTTGTCAGAAGAGAGTCACCAAATGCAACATATCAGTTCCATTGCTAAGGTTATTATAAAGCTTGTAACATGTGAAAGTGAAAAGCTTTGTCCTCACATTAATGTGTCTAGCATAATGAGAACCCAAATGTGTGTGTGCAACATAATCAAAAGATGCAGACCGTTTCATATTCAAAAGCTATAATGAATTTGACAGAGGCAGGGGAGCATGCAGGCAGAGCTCAGCCTCACCGAAAATGTGTGTCTCATTTGAATAAAAAGCAGACCACCTTCGGCTGTTAATTTCCCTCTTATCCTCTGTCACATCAGTCAAAAGCAGAGCCCCGGATCAAGGGCACAACTCGGTGGTTTGTGTATTCTTATCCGTACTTGTGTGTTCTGAGTCTAGACAGACTTGTCCTAGTTTCTTGCAGCTATATCTAAAATGGAAGATCAAGTTAGAAGAGCAAAAATTTTACATCACCCTTTTTTGCAAGTTAGGATTCCTTTGTGGGCTCCATTAACACAAATCCTATCTGCTGTGTTTCAAAGGAATGTCATGGATAACTGTGTCATTTAATCTGAGTTCCCGAATAGAAATATAATAACTTGCTTGAAATGTTCTTCTCGGGAATGTCATGTTAAATATGAGATCTATCCATGGGTGAAGTAAACCATCGATTATACTCTACTATTACACAATTTACACAACATTTTAGTCGCCTCCCTAACCCAACAGCCTGTGTGCCAACTAAAATGCATGTATTGTTATTAAGCCTTTGATGAACTGTGCTTTTTCTTCCACATGATCTGGCAACCCCTATAAACTATACCATATAGGCCACTGTATTTCCTTGCATAAGAAGCAGTGTAAGAGCTGTGAAAGCGTATACGCCATAGTGGACTGAAAAACACTCTCCATAACTCCATCTCCCTCTTGATTACCTCCTCTAATAACCCCCTATAGCCATTTCCTTATTTCCTCGCACGGTCTCTCCTTCCCATCACCCTGCCTCTTCCTCGCTCCTCCCGCTGCATCTCCTGCACGTGAGGCTCCAGGGCTAATTAAGTTTGTCTCAAGAAAGAACCAGCAGTGGTAAAAGCTTGGCAAGAAAGACAGGCAGGAACAGGCAGCTGTGAAGAAGAACGATAATGTGTGTTATGACCACGGGAAAACACGATAATAATCATAGCATTCTAAGATCTTAAAGTTTACATCTTTCAGACAGCACTAAGCAAAAATAACCTCTCCCTTAGTGCACGCTTAGACTTTGACACACTTTTACCATCATGATTTATTCAGCGCAAGAATGAAGAATGTTATTGGGTAAAAGCTAAATGAACATACAGTACAGTCACACTTGGATATGAGCACTTTATGGACAGACCAAGTGTGAACCAATATGTCCAATTACTTTGATCCATGCCTGTGTTACTGTGGCAGATTCTTCTTCTCTTTTTTTAATCTTAAAGCCAACCACCTGGTTTTACTACACACACACACACACACGCACACACACACACACACACACACACGCACACACATCTCCACACAGAGAAAAGCTAATGACGATGGTCTGGCTTGCCCGCTCGGCTTCCTGTAATTGCCCCAGAGGATGGAAAGGGAAAATCGAGAATTGAAGCAGCCAAACGTAACCACTGTTATGTTGTTCTCTCGTGAAAAACTTACATGGAATTACGTTTTTTTTGGTTTCTTTTTTTTGTTTCATATACGCATTTTCAATTTAGAGCTGCATGATATATAATTTTTATGCAGCATTCCATTGAAATTAAACAACATTCTTAAGCAGTCAGAATCAACACAAACTAGGAAATCATGGCTAAATCTGAACGTTTGAACATTTTGAAAGTGCATAGGTTTTAGATAGTAGACAGAAAGTGGTACCTATAATTTTACTTTGCTGAAGTGGCAATTTAATGAAAGGTTTTTATTATTTTTTTTGTCAGGAACATAGAGGGAAGTTCCTTAGATTTCTGAATCCCTCATTTCTCATTGGTATAATACATAGATATACTGTATATATTAGAGGCCACTCCACCCCATTCATGGTAACAGCCCCACATTTGAGCGAAATCAAAATGGAGTGTATTCCTAAAAAGTAAGCTCAGTCCATGCAGGGCGGGACCGAGCAGCAACGAGACTCCACAGTTCTTCAGGGCCTGTCAATCAAAGCTGGCTCAACAAACTGTAAAAAATAATATTCTTTAGAGCCAGGCTTTTAAGTTGGATTTGACACATATTACAAAGTTCTTTCTGGAGTCGCCCCTAGCCACTAGGGCAGGTATGGGCAAACATTTCAATGCAAGGGCCACACTGGGTTTTTGAACTTGCCAGGTGGGCCGGAACTGGCGGTACATTTGTGGTTGCAGGCATTTAGAACAAGGTCAATTCTCAAATAGATCACCTAAATACATTTCCAAAAGCATCAACATAGCAGCAGGTATAAATTACCTTCCTTTATGTCAGTGAAAACATTGCGTTCAATTGCCTTTTTAACCAAAGCATATCGGGCTTAATCATGCTCTGCAGGCCAGATTGAAGGGCCTGGTGGGCCGCATTTGGCCCCCGGGCCAACTCTGCACTAGGGGGTGGTGTCGTAGCAATGTCACTTCTCCGCCTTGAGGGCCATAGAGAAGTGCCATCCTCGTCCATTGGTATAATATGGTTGGCATGGCAACAGTTTTGGATTATTTACCTCTACATCTGTCACTTCCTGTGCTCCAATAAGGACTTGAAATAATGAAAAAGTCAAGGATAAAGTCTAGGTAAGAATTTTTGCATAACAAAGTATAATTGTGTTAACTATATGTTTTAGTGAAAATTTGTCATACAGTTGTGCTCAAAAGTTTACATACCCTGACAGTAAACTTGCATTTCATAGAATATGAATGATAACAGAAGAACCTTTATTTCACTCATGGTTAGTGGTCGCGTGAAGCCATTTATTGTCAAAAAAGCTTGTTTGTTTACACTTTTCAAATAGAAACTATGTCCCTCATCAAAAGTTTACATTTTGTACATCTTGAGACAAACATTTTGTCAGAGAGTCCTGTATTTCAGCTAAAGTGAGATTTTCTTTGCTCCTGGCAGTTGTTGAAGGCCATGTAAATGTTAGATCAGTAACATTTGAGTAGTTTCTGTTTCATTATGATTTCAAAAGATTAAACCACCAGTAACCTAGCCTGGTCTTACCATATCTTCGGGTCTGGATCTTCACAATTGAGCTCCATTATCAGGTGGGAGGGGTCAACTCCTTTTTAAGTTTGAAACGATTGGATCTGATTTTACCCAGTCACTAGCCTTGCTCTAGCCAACTGTATTATTATTTCCTGCATATGCCTGCCTACAACACCCGCCTCCCCCGCTCGCTGAATGGTCCGAAGAAATTCAACCAATGCATCGCAGCCACTGAGATCAGACCCAGACTGTAACATGTAGGGAAATGATAATTGACCGGAGTTTATGGCTACCAGTAACCATGAGTGGAAACAAAGATTTATATGTCATTCATATTCTATGAAAAATGGCCAAAAGATTAAAAGGGTATGTAAACTTAAAAGGGTATGTAAACTTTTGGCCACAACTGTATATTGTGGCTTCTTGCGACATGAATCTTGTGTCTTCTGATATTTCAATAACATTTGGCAACTTATTAGGCAGCCTTAGTTTTTCTCTCCTTGTTGTGAGTGTTGCTTGTTCCAACTGCTGATATCATGATTGGGATTTCAGAACATAAAATCCAATTTCTAGGTGCCGAAAAGTATTTTAAAAAGCCTGAATACGGAATAATATGGGCACTGTAAGCGGCAAGTAGCTCCGTAGAATGAGGAAAAAGCGGGCAAACAATTGGTGGAGCTGCCAGTGAAAAGAAATGTGGCCTGGCTTCTGTCCAATCTAATCAGGAGCGCACCTATATCTGGTCACATCCATATACATCTATTGTGGGAGAGGAAGGCATTTATTGATCTGTCAGAGGGGTGACATTTGGTCTTGCCGTGCACCCTCCGCTCAACTCTGACATTAAATTCTGCTGCTGCACAGGACACATACAGCTTTATGTGAAGGAGAAAGGAGATTATGTGACCACGGACAAATCACGCAGTGGCCTCCAACAGCTCAGTGTAAAACAATAAAAGAACAACAAGAGACGGGGATCGTATAACCTCTATTACAGGCTAAAGCATTTCTCAATAGGTTGCACTTGAAGCTGTAATTTCCTCAAGAGTCTATGCTTTAATATTGAAGTGGGGACATGCTAGCCTGGCAAGCCAGATTATAGCATGATTAGGCTATAGGGACATTTAATTTAAATGTTGACATGGTCTTTGTAATTACTAGGCCTAACAACTTAAAACAAAACAAACAACAGACATGAAGATCAATGTTTTTATATTTACATTTTTCAGATTTTGGACTAATCTCTTAACGCTTAACTTTCACCTGGAAACAAGTAAATTGCCAGATCTTCACGGTATTTCATTATTGCACTGATTCAACGTTTCTCAATAGATTTACACAGAAAATTGCTTGCAAGGTCTCTGGTGCCTGTCACGGCGGCAATCCCCGAACCCGGTGGTGGACGGCGGAAGAGATGCCGTCCTGCCAGTCCTACCTGGCCTTGTTGGCTTGTGGGACTCCTGAGGCAGCTGACATGTACCGGGAGGCTAAGCGCACTGTAGCCTGTGTTGTCGCAGAGGCAAAAACTTGGGTCTGGGAGGAGTTCGCAGAGGCCATGGAGGAGGACTATCGGTCGGCCTCGAAGAAATTCTGGCAAACCATCCGGCGCCTCAGTACGGGGAAGCAGTGTTCCACTAACACTGTTTACAGTGCGGGTGGGGAGCTGCTGACCTCAACTGGGGACCTTGTTGGACAGTGGAAGGAATACATAGAGGATCTCCTCAAACCCCCCATCACGTCTTCCAATGAGGAAGCAGGGACTGAGGACAATGAGGTGGACCCATTCATCACCTAAGCGGAAGCCACCGGGATGGTTAGAAAGCTCCTTGGTGGCATGTATCCGCAACATCGCGTGGCGGTCGGAGACAGTGCCCCTGGATTGGCAGACCGCAGTGGTGGTCCCCTCCCGAAGAAGGGAGGCCGGAGGGTGGGTCACACCCCTCAGCCTCCCCAGGAAGGTCCACCCAGGGCACTGGAGAGGAGAATCCTACTGATAGTGGAACCTCGTATTCAGGAGGAGCAGTGTGGCCCTCGTCCCGGTCGCGGCACACTGGACCAGCTCCATACCATCCATCGGGTGCCCGAGGGTTCATGGGAGTTCACCCAACCAGTCCACATGTGTCTCGCGGTGTCCTTTGAGGGTTGCTACATCTTGAAACAAACATAATTTTGGCCAATTTTGTCAGAGAGTCCTATATTTCAGCTGAAGTGAGTTTTTCTTGAGTGTGTAAATGTTAGATCAGGGACATTTGAGTAGTTTCTGTTTCATTTTTATTTCAAAAGACTAAACTCAGTTCTTTGGCAATAAATAGCTTCACATAACCACTAACCATGAGTGGAAAAAAACGATTTTTGTGTAATCATTCATATTCTATGAAAAATGTCCAAAACATTAAAAGGGTGTATAAACTTATGAGCACAATGCTACTGGCCTTAGCCCCCCCATCTGAGACAATCAAATTCCAGAAAGCAAACTGTTGGTTTAACATGGCACACAATATACGGCTGTAGACTCTGGTGTCACATTCTAATTAGACCTTGCATGAATGCAGATAGGTAGATACGGATATCACCAGCATAAAACGTGATGTGATAAGGTGGTGCGTATATGAATTTGGATGACATTGTAAATAAGAGATGAGTGAAAGGACTGCAAATGAAGGCAAAACATTCCAACCACACTGACACAGCATTCTGTATCAAGACAATTTATTATGGGGACAATGCCCAAAGAGCCATCATATTTCAGGAGCTGCCCATGACTTGAGTGCAGTGAATAGGTTACAGTTAGTCCATACCCCGCTGTACGACACGTTTTATAGATGTTCCAGGGAATGAGCCCAGACAAGCAGGAAATACGAGAGGCATCGCAAATAGGAATACCCATTTACTACAGCAGAATGTATTACATGCCATTGGATATTATGCCAGTACACATACATGACGTCTTTTTTCTATTTGGAGATCAGCACATAAACATCTATTTGGCTCGAGTGCGACTGTATGATCTGAAATTGCACAAAGAAAGCTGCCTCTATAACCTCATTAGCTGCATATTGTGCATGCACATTATTTTGTGTACTCTCATACACGCACTGCCTATTGTTGTATAAAATATTTTTGAAGAATACATTTGATACACACAAGAAAAAACAAGAAATGAATAGACCTTGTTAGTGACTTTGTTTGAGATCCTTTGTCTTACTACAGCAACATTGACTACTGCATTATTGTTCAAAGATGCAACCCAAATGACCACTAACGTTTCTATTTGCTGTGCGTTGTTGCTTCCTCATATATTTATCTAGGACTTGTTTTGGCCGCTGGTTAAAATCGCTGAAGCATGAATTCTGCATCCTGCACACAACAGGAGATAATACACATCCTGAATTATTGATAGAAATGAAAACAAGCCTTCCCTTCCAGCTTTCTCGTCACTAAGCCCTATTTGGTGGTTTAACAGCTCTTTTATGACCGCAGCCAAACTGGTCTCTCTGGATTTGGCAAATACAGCTTTAAGTGCAGGAAATCTATTCTTAGTGAGACTGTAAGGCAAGTGTGCGAGCAGGTAGGAGGCGGCTGCAGTAGCTACAGAAGTTTGTTGTTTGTTCATGTGACATCACAATATTCTCAAGAGCCGAATAGTTTAAAACAGGTGATGGGCAGGAAGGAATAGGTTGCGTTCACGTTCTACAATTTGATGATGTAATATCAGTTGGAGGGCAAAGGCCAATTCAAACAGAATAGAAACCGTTTTTGAAGGAAATCTCAAAATAGTAAGAAAATCCACAAATATTGATCATTGTTAGGCAGTGTTTTGCTCTATAAACCTGTCATATTTCTTTCCTTTCATCTGTCGCCACTACTGAAGTAGAAAAATCTAAGAGAAAATCTATCTCAACAAGATGCCTTTAGTAAACTTCACTTTACTTAAGGTTAGGGTTGGGTTTAGGGTTAGTTTGGATTAGTTAAAGCTAGCGCTGTCCTGGGGAGGTGACGTCATTTCCTGTGGAGCAGTGGAGCTCATAACTCATAGAGTGTATATTAGTAATGGGTGTAGCCTGTGTTGCTTTCCCTATAGCGTTCAGCGCGGGCTAATGAAGCCAATTCATGCTGGCAGTTTAGCCGCTGTGAACCGCCGCCATGTTGAATTTTTGGAGCCTAATTACAAACTGTATATGGTATGTGCGAGTTACGGAGTAGCACGTGGTAAGGCAAGCACTAAACAAGAGATACAAGTTCCTTTTTTTTCCAATAAAATATAATTTTTTTATATTTTGCATTCAAGTGCTTAGCTTTTTTAGACCTGAGAAAAGTCCTGGATTCATATTGAACATATCTGCGTATTGAAGAGGGATAATATGGAGAATTGTTGCATCTAGTTAACACCATATAATTGCTTCCTGCCTACCATCTCAAGTTAAAACAATGGAATATTTAGAATTTAGTGATGTTGCATGAACGCAATCTGTTCTATGGTGGTAATGGTAGCCATCAAAAATATTGATTATTATCGATAATATCGCAGTAATCACTGAACCTATCCACATGAAACAACACTTTCACACGTTCCAATGTCTCATTGGCACATATGATCTAAATTCTAAATATTTTCTCATAATTCTCTCTAAAAGTGGTGACAATATTCAAAACCCTGGGTGTGGACTTTCAACCTACAGATAAATATGGCAGCTTTTGTTTGGAGATTTCCTTCAAAAACAGTGCATGGCTCCTGCTCTCCTCCTGAGATAATTGCTCCATCATCATCATCATCATCATCATCATCATCATCATCATCATCATCATCATCATCATCATCATCACAGTCTACATAACATTAATGCAGCATGAACGCTCCTGTGTCCAACTCTCCTTGAGGTCAATCATAATCAACTCAAAATTGTAATTTGTCTTGTTATGTACAGTGTAAAACTTGTGTTTAAAAATCTAACCTAAATACATCTTCCCCTCCTTTTGCTGCAGTGCCCTCTTTTCGTGGTCCCTCGCTTCCTAACCAGAGACAGGGAGTTAGGAGGGAAGAGGAAGTGGAAAACACCAGACAGTCAAAGTCAGTGTGAGAGCATTTATAGCCAAATAAAGAGCATGTCTTAATAATTCAGTCTGCCCTACAGCCACCAGCCAATCACGCCTCATCTCCTCCATACTGATGAAATGAGGGCGACAGCTCATGTCTGTGCCGGCCCACAGTCCACTCATGAATTATTGTAATCCTCAAAGCACTGTACCGATTACAGTAAGATTAGGAAGCAATAATTCAACAGCTGATTGGTTTGTTAATGAGGCACTAGTTCATCCACACACTCTGTCCAGTTTAGTTCCGTCTAAAGATAGATGGAAATGAATTACAATTGCATCGAAATCTCAATTTGCGTCTTATCAAAATAGCAACTGCTGAAGATGGCATTTATTTATGTAATGTCCTCTGGAAACAACAGAATGAGTCTCTTTTTATGGGCCTCTTGTATTCATCAGCAGATCATATTTCAGGCTTCTTTCAAATGTTAATTCCTCGATATGCAGATAATGTGCGCAGTAAACAAAGTCTCAATTAAACCGCCAAGTAAATATTTCTTTCCGTTCAGCTCTCTTGGATGCTTGACACTTCATCATTCATCATTTAGTTATTTGCGGAAAGAACTAGAAACTAAAAGTCGAGGGTGTTACATAGAGGTGGGCAATATATCATCTGCAAGGTAATATGGGAATTGTTGTTTGGATGAAGCTAGACAAATTTGCGATAGAGTACTGTATATCTTTAACCCTCTGAGGTCTTGGGGCATTTTTTATTGTTATTTTTGCCTGGTATTTTTTTGTTTTATTGCTTCTGAAACACCTGCTAATGGTGCACCATCAAGTGCCTGGACTCTTTATTTGCATAACAAATTGAACTAGTATCGTCTGAATGCTGTATTAGAGTCATATCAATGAAGTAATCATGATAGAAGCAGAAAAACAACCAAAACATTAGGCGAAAATTGAATTTCTCACCTCACTCTTTCCCTATATGCAAAAAATCAATGTATATGGCTGTGGACATTAGAAAATGCTTTGTGGGTTAGACCTGGCCCAGGAGATGGAAGATAAAGGCTGTAATTACTGTAGAAATATTTATTTTTGACAAAAATAACCAAAATGTAGGCGCTTTTTTGATTATTATTCCACTAAAATATGCTTCTATAAACATAGAAGGCTATAAACCTGACCTTCTATGTGAAATCCGTGTTTATTCACCATATATTCATATTTTTGAGAAAAAATAATAATAATAGTTGTGCTAATTTTTGGCACAAATGTTACTCCATACTTTAGTCCTCCATGTTCTATATAAACAGAAAACAAGATGGCAGCTGACCAGAGACACATTTTTGAGGATGAAGAAGTCCAGTTTTCAGACAAAAAAAAAGAAAAGTTTTTTCTAGTACTGTTGGGCGATTTTGTAAAGTGCAGAGTCAGCAGTTTTAGCTAATGCTAAGGTAGCAGTTTTTGACACGAATTTTCAACGCGACCTTACATCGCCAAACAAATCTCTATGACATAAAGTCGTGGGCGACGCGGGTGTCGCGGGTCTCATATCGTGGACCCGGGATATGAGACTCCAGAGGGTGTCAAGAAATTAACCAAACAATCTTCAAAAAAAGGTATAATAATGTTCCTTTTTCAGTTTATTCAAGACAATTATCTTTGGGATGACACAGTGATGTAAATTAATACATTTCCCAGCACATTTTTACATATTTTCGATGGTTTGGTTGATCATTTCCCCCTAGAGTCTCCCCTAAATCGACATATTCGTATTTGTTAATATCACCCACCCCTAGTATTGCAGACATACCGTTGCTTCTGGACTTGTGCTACTTTAAATTCAAGCCTCAGCCCAGTGTTGAACCTAATTTTATGTGTACCCGAGTTGGGACAGGAACCAATTTGTGCTGAACGGTGCAAACAGCTGAGGGCATCCACTTTATCAGCGCAGACACAGGACATTCTCGGCCTATTCGCCCGAGCAGCGCGGTTTTTAGCTCGGTCACATGTCCACACTACACTCCTATCTCTGTGGTAGTCTCTTTTTCTCCCCCCAGCTTGCCAATTGGTCAGTGTTAGAGGAAGGTCACCTTATCCCTCTCCAGCCATTGATCCGTAAACTGATGAGGCGGCAGAGAGCAGATGAGAACAAGGATGGACAGAGCGAGAAATCGAATGACAGGAGGTGAAAGGAGAGAATTAAGAGCTGCTCGATAAAATGGAAAGGCAGAGGTTACAGACGTTTCAGGCAGCGAACGTGACAGAGACAGAGAGAGCTGGGTGTCATTGTAATTAGTCAAGTGTTCTGTATTCTTGGTCAATTGCCCTTGATGTTTGACTTTAAAGTAGAAGTCCGTAAGATTGCAAAATGAGGAGAGAGAGACATTTTCAATTTTTCTTTTTTTTGTTTTGTTTGCTCTTTTAACATATAAACTTTCACCTGGAAACAAATAAATGGCATAATCTTTACAATAAGGAGTGTAATTATTCAACATTTCTCCATAGAACTACAGTGAACTACAAATATATTAGACCACCACCCAGTGTGAGGTGTTTGCCACTCCTGCCTTTACACTTTCAATTTGAATTTTGATACACTGTATTTATGTTTTCTTGTTTTCATGACAGGTCTAATAAATTTGTTCAGCTTTGTATATGGGAAATTGTAACTTCAATGACCATTTTTCTAAAATGCATTTTCCCCACATTTTGACGATAACATCTCCACTTCAGTAGCTCCTACAGGCTCCAAACGTTCCAGTCTTGTACTTAACAATATTTTGAAGGTTTACTCAGAGGGACTTTTCCCTTGCCGACCTTTCTAAGCGCAGACGTCTCTTCCATTAAAGTATTTACATCCTACATCGTGTTGTTAAAACACAGTAAGTGATTGTCTGGCAGGAATATGCTGTCCACCGTGCAATCTTTACGAAATCTGATTATTCAAAGGTGACTAAGCTCATTTTAAAGGAAATGAATACGGACAGGAAGTACTTGTGCTCACACCTTCAGGTTAGCGGAACTAGCGTAGCCACATCATGCAACAATTCTGATTGGTTGCTGAGATCAGCATTAGAATTTATGTTAATGATTTTGTATCAATCAATCAAACTTTACTTTTCATACAAGATGCAGCTCAAACTGCTTAACACATTAAAAACACATTAAAAACAGATAATTCCTTTACACACCCAACTCCCAGCTCCCACTTATTACAAGTGCATTCAACAGTATTCGCACACTCATTCACAGCAGCGCCATATGTCTGCGGAGCCAAAGGGAGTGGAGAGGAGGATGTGGACTGTGCACAGCAGCTAAATATAGGCTAGCAAAGCATTTGTTGCGGGTGATCGGAGCGGAGCGAGCTGGAGAATGTGGAATCTGGCAGACGGGACAAACACATGCATACCAGCCAATCAGAACACACGCTCAGTGAGACGCTCTGATTGAACGGTAAATTATTTATCAGCCTTTTCTGCTCGTCTACGGCTCATCGACATACCCACCTTCTTTCGAAACAGAAAGAAGTGGGTGTGGTTTATTGATTGTTTATATGATTCTTTTGTGGTTGTACATCTTTTTTTTTTGGACAATTTTTTTAAACAATTTTCCAAGATGTGATTGAAAATGATCTTAGTGTAGTATATAGTGATTTATTTATTTGGGAGTTAACACAGTTACGTCTACAGGATCCCTGGTTACAATGGGTCTTTAGCATCAGAAAACTTGAAAGGCTACAGATCCACAAAACACCAATTATATTTTAAGCTTTTCCCATTACAGTACAATCTTTACCTCCATCAATACTTTGTATGTTTCTTTGTCAATGCTCAGACACCGTATTATATAGACAGATAAAGGAAAACATTTTGAGATGCAGAGCAGGGAGCCTTGTCCGACACAATGACAAAGCATTCATCAACAGAAGGGGGGGTAATTACCACAGAAGGGGACATTTAGAGGACACTGACTCTGCAGCGTTTCTGATCATAACCGGACCACAGTGGTAGACTAAAAGCGTTTGGTATGCACAACGGCGACTGAGCAGAGGGGGTAAATAAACAGAATGACACGCAGAGTCTCTATGATGAGTGTTTATCAAGAGCAATGACATAAATGAGCCCTGTAATGCAGCAGCGGCGGCGTCACATGCATCTCGATAAGCAGCAGACTGACTTTCCCCTGAATATACCATCGAGTCATGCCATTCATTTGAGTGGCCATACATTCACAGGTTTTAGATGCACTGTCTACATTTGTCTTTACATTTGTACCTTTATTCAATCAAAAGTCTCACTTAGAATGCTATAATTTATTTGTTGATTTGGTGGAGACACACATGGGAAACACCTGCATGTAAAATTATGCCACGGAACACTTACTGTATTTGCATCTACAGTATGTACTCACAAACACACAGTCATACACCACATATGGGAAAAGTGTCTTGCCCTATAGTACATAGCAACATATGCACTGGTCAATCTGGATTCAAACCGCCAACCTGTGGGCGAATTCTCTTAGAGCCACTGTAGGTTTCAGCTTAAGTGTCTCATTCATTTGTGTTTGCTTCCCCACTTAGGGCTTGAAAAAAGCAGGTTAAAGAATCCTTTATTGATTCCTTTAGGGAAATTGGTTCAGTGGGCAGCGGCGTACACAGTGCCCGGGGACACATCTCCAGATCTTGAGCCAGGCTGGAGGATTAATCTATTGTGCATGTTCATTGTGGTGATGGGTGAAACCGGAGCACCCAGAGGAAACCCATATCGACATGGAGAGAACATGCAGACTCCACACAGAAAAGCCTGCATGGTCTTGGAATTGAACACAGGCCTCCTTGCAATGAGGCAAGATCGCTAACCACTCAGTCACTGTGCAGCTTTCACATTTTTCTCTCCTAAACATGAAAAGTCTACAGCGCTCATTTACAGTATATCTCAGATTTGTGCCACTAAAAAACAGGGGTCTCCAAATGATTTCACTGAGGGACCGATCTTTTTAGACGGACTTGGCCTGGGGCACAGACAGACTCCCGTGGTACGACTACTACGTAATACATTCAAAGTTTAAAATGCAGAAACACGGTTTGACACTTTTTCACTCCACACATCGGCTAATACCCATTTACTGCTGGCTTCTGGGAACAAAACACCAAACAACAACACTGGCACTGCTCAAAATTGCTTCCAACCAGGATCATTAAACCAGGACAAACCCAGGACAAAATGCCAGGATAAAAACTATTACTACTCAGAACTAAACCAAGACTAACCCAGGTCTAAGCCAGGGCAAAAAACAGGTCATATCAGGACTAAACCACACTAGAATTAGAATCAGGCTAAACCAGGACTACAGGTGTAAAGCAGGACTAAATCACACCTAAACCAGGCCAAAGGGAAATGCAAGTGAGTCATTTAATAAGGTCTGAACCAACCCGACCAAGACCCCAGAGCGGTGAGTGGTGCGGGGGAAAAATGATTGTTAAATTATTAAATTGATTCGCGGGCCACCTATTGGACACCTCTAATATAAAAAGCGATGAATCAGCTCTCAAATAGCATGGCATGTGCTAATTTTAAGTTGGAGTTTGCAATTCAGCACCTGACTGAGTAAATGAGTCCTGTTGGAGCTAGTACAATAAAATGACTTCAGTGGGGACTGATAAATTCCCAGGAAAGACCAAGATTTAGTTGAGAAGAAAGAATTAGGAAAGAATGAGTCGTGCGGTCAAATCTTTAAGGAAGCTGTGGCCATCTATTGCATACAAACACAAAGCAGCCAAAAATTAAAACTGCAGCCAGTCTAAACTTTTGCTTTCTTTTCTTACATCATTAAGAAAGCCATTTAAGGTCTAGAACTAAGCACTAATTGCTGCATGCCCAAGGTGCCGCTGATTGTATTGAGATGATTTATTCAAAGCCTGTGAAATACTTAGCTTTTAAACACAGCTCTGCCGCTGTGAAAGTAAAAGAGCCGGATTCCACTGCTGCTCGATATGACATGGAACTATTGTAGACAGCTGTCCTTGAAAGATAATAGACTCCCAAGATTGGCCTGTTTATTTAGTGCACGGCTTGTCAGCACGACTGGATGTAGCTTATAGCAATTAAACACGTCTGTAGTTCGTTTTATTGGTTATACTTTCATCAGTTGTGAATCTTTATGGCAGTACACCTCCTTTCCCTTTTCAGCTCAATAAAATTTAACAATGTGAGATGTGGCTAATAAAGAGTAAAGGTTCTGTGTTGAGTCATATCAACAAGCATCGCTCTGGCCCGTGCCTCTTTCCCGGCGAGTGCCCGCTGTTCCCATCACAGGGCGGGGGAAATAGGTGCAATAGGAGGACATTGATTTCTCTCCATGTTAAAAAGCAGTTTATTGACATGACATTTTCTCGGCACAGAGGTTAGAGTGGGAGAAAAAGGGAGGCAAGTGGACTAAAGTGAAGGCACTGCGGGATTTTACAGCACAGTGAAAACATGGTCATCAGAATAGGGCTGTTCCAAAACATAATAATCTCTAAATCTGTGGTTTTCAACTTGCATCCCATCAACCTTGGATGACAGACCGCGGCCCGTTTAGGTCAGTTGTTGTTTTTTTAAATTGTATTTTCCAATGTTATTTCTTGATTTAAGCCTTGAATAAACCTAGTCTACACCAATGTTCTGCTTCTATATGCAGTAAGTGTTGCTTTTAAATCCCTTTTGTCATTTTATTTAATAATCATACTCATACATACATACATCTTTTAATATCTTTTCAGTTATTTGAAAGTGTCTTGCCCAAGGACACTACGATAGTGTGCACCTCCTTCTTTGTGGCTGCTTGTGTTTGTTTACAATAAAGCTAGAGATACAACATTTAGTTTGATGGGCGATGTAATGACTATTCAAGGTGCACACCCATAATGATTATCTTGTGGTAATATCATAAACGTGCACAATGGCTTTATAAACCTAGTTCCAGGCGCTGACACAAAGTTAAATCAATCTCTGGATTTCTCTCACTCCGCTGTACTGGTGCTATTCCCCTGTTATTGTCTCACATTTATTCTCCAATCCAGTGTTCACAGCAGTGCAATTGGTTCAACTCATCATCAATAAAACATGATGCTGAAAATGACAATTCTTTCCCATCGCAGGTAATTTCTGTCTCCTTATTGTGGATTAATGTCTTATACGAGATATTGGATGGCAGACATTGGGAGTTACTGTCTATATACTGGAGTGAGACTTGAACAGTGGGAGTGCATGTGATTTGTTTGTTGTTTTGTTTTTAGAAAAAGATCAGTGCCCTGTAAAGGAGAGACAATTTTTTTTTTTTTTGTAATCATGCTGACCTGCTTAACTGGCAGACGCTTCTGAAATCTACTTTAGAGAATTCATAATTAATCTGTAAAGCATTTGTACATTTCAAATGCTAAATGAAAGGATAGCAGCCAGAGCTTGCAGTAGGTCTTTTGATGAGATGATGCTCTGACCTTATTATTTTGGATGAAGAAGAGAAGCTTGCGTGTGCAGAGAAGGCTGCGGCATTAAAGAAGAAAGGTGGACAGGTGAGTGAGTGTTTAGAGTCAGCCGTGTGAAGCTACTGGAGTCGCTAATGTGGCCTATATGCACACTTCAGCTATTGAAAGATTGAATTAATACCACGGCCTGTTTTTACATGTTATTTTGGTTTGAGTAGCATGTACTGTATGTCAAATGTCGAAGTAACAATGGACCTTTATGGATTTGGGTTGATTTCATGCATATGGCTCTATTAAAGATACACTGCATAACATTTCACCCAATAAATAGAATGAAATACAAACATGTATTTTATTCCATTTTAAAATACCAAAAAATGAATGTGTCTGCTGTGAGTAGCTCATCTCTCCTAAGACCTGACTTGTAACGTTATGAGTGGGACGTCTCCAGCTCTTCTCCATGGAGATGTTGACTATGGGCAGCCAAATATGATATTTAAATGGTTTAAGTCCTCATCCAAATACATTCTTTGAATACCCACTGCAAAAATATCTGGTCATCAGGAGCATGTTTTGTATTGTTTGCAACTTTATAATGTTATGCTATGTATCTTTAATTTAAGGATCTGTATTTATCTTCTGCAAAACCTTAGCAATATGATACAACAAATATTGAACAAGTATTGAGCAGTATGAAGCAGTGAGAATGAAGAACATTCTAGCTCCCACCAGATGTTTACTATAAACAAAAGAGTAATGCGGCATCAGCTCATTACTGACAAAGTCTGAGGCCAAACCGTGGTCAGAGAGAAAGTTTTAGTTCATTCTGTGCCAGAGCAAAAGGTTGGGTCATTAAAATCAAGCAAACTTCTCCAGCTGCCGTTTTGTGCATAATATTAATATGGTAGTGAGCAGTTTCCATAATGAAACCTTGTTTGTTTGTTTATTTGGTTGGGACAGTGCATCACATGAGAATGCATGTAAACACACCACTCTGGATTGTAGCCTTGGGCTAATTTCCAACCGTTGTCTCACACTCACACTCACAATCTCACTCTCATTCATCCTGATCTATTGTACATGTCCAAACTGGACATTACCGTCTGGGCAAAAACAATGCAACCACAGCAGGCAAGACGAGCATGAAATAAAGAGATAGGAACCGTAAAGACGATCTGTCCTGATTTATTTGATCCTCAAAGCAATTGTTTCACTAAGAAGCAAGTTTCTCCAGCAGTATGTGGTATCTATGATTTTCTGGTGCCTTTTGTTGACACATATGTTGTTTCTGACATGTAGAGATTTTATTATCAGCATCCAGTGCAGTTACAGCAGTGACCTTACACTAAATAGAACGCATGCAAATGGGCTGCAGTGAGCTGTTTGTGGCTGAGAGCCCATGAGGCGCTGTAGAGAGGAGATAAGACTCCACCTGTGCTGCACGCATCACTGTTTGTGTTGGTCCAATGCCTAGAGAAGTGCTTCACAATCCATCAAATCTGAGCTCTGTGCGCAATATTCAGGTTTTCTGTTGAGCAGAGAGCGTTAAATAAATCGGAAAATAATTTTGACAAAATTAACATCCGATAAAGATATAGATATTGTTTGTTTTTTGCTTTTCGTCTTTTTAAGTCAAGTGAAAGAAGGTCAATGTGTTACATCTACTAAAGAGACATTGCAGGCTTTTTTTCTTCTTCTCAATTTTCAGTTTTTGGGATAGTTTGCTCTCTTCACCTAGAAACAAATAAATGACCTAATCTTTACAGTGTAATTATTGCACTGATTCAACATTTCTCTAGAACTATTTGGGAAATTGCAACAACCATCCTCTCAAAATGCATTTTTATGACATTGTCGCGAGAACATCTTCGCTTTAGTAACACCTACAGCCTCCACACTTTCCAGCCTCGTACATAACAATATTTTGAAGTTTATTCCAGAGGGATTTTTCAAAATTGAATGCCTAAGAATAGGCTTTTTTTAACAGGTCTATTCACTATAACTAGTTTATTTAAGGGCAAGATACAGTATTTATCAGATCTTTCATCAAAGTGAATAGTCAGTGAGCATCAAATTAGACCATTTCTGGCCACTCACATATTACACCCCACATATCTGTCACTACATACTCAAACATGTACTTACATTGTGTGAATGAAACTCCCCGAGTTTCTCTCATGTTCTCAGAAGGAGGCAGGAAGTGCAATGTAGGAAGTCAGACGCAAACTGCTGCCTTTGGTGTGTCTTTCTCGTTTACTCTATGAGCCACGAATATCGAGCGTCTACTGTGTTGTCAATATAAAGCTTTCGTTTAAGTTTAGTAGGAAGTGACGGGCACGAGTCACAAGTCAGGCCTGGAGAGAAGACTGTAATAAACACAATGGGGTTTTGGAGTATGTTGCAACCATGAGCTGCGCAGCTCTGACTAAACTCCTGTTCCTCGTGATCCTCGCCTTCATCCTCTGCCTCCCAGAGTTCTTCACTGGACACAGAGGTGGGTCAGTGCTTTCAGATGGAGCTCCAGTAGGTTCACGTGTTTGCGAAG
>OMNZ01005808.1:0-10188 GCA_900303255.1 Lesueurigobius sanzi | reverse complement strand
GAGACCAAAACCAAAGGGCCATAACAACCTCAGAGCGAAACCTACTCGTTGTCATGTAAATGAGCCTGTACTCCTGGGAGCAGCAGGGCCATAAGCAGTATCAACGACTTAGAGAGGAGCTCAAGGAGACAATGGACCCTCGTTAAGTACTTTACCTTTAGCACTAAGAGAGGAGGGCCTAGAGGCTGACTCCTCCTGCTGGTTCACTAGCTTTATAAACCCACAGCGTGTCCAGACCTTCAGTAGCTGATGACGATCTTTGGAGTAAGATCGAAACGTCCTACATTTCAACTACAGAGTACAGATGAAGACTGAAGAATTTCTGCCTACGATGGACAACTCCTGTACGACTGAGAACCTACACAAACGTATTGTTTTGACAAGTTAAGTTATTTCACATGTTTTGTGATGTTTCAGACTTAATTTCCTCTTATTTCAAGTTAACTAATCTGCCAATGGGAAAAGAAAACTTTTCCTCTTTGCAGTTTTATTCAAGTTATTTCAAATGAGATTACCTTAGAACAGGAGTTCCCAAACTGTGGAACATGTACACAAAAGACGCCCCAAGGGGTATGTGAAGATATGTTGGAGAAAAAAATCTGTTGAAAATGCAGTACATACTGTATTTACATGGCAGTTGTTGAAGGTCATGGGACATTTGAGTAGTTTCTGTTTCATTATGATTTCAAAAGAGTAAACTCAGTTCTTTGGCAATAAATGGCTTCACACAACCATTAACCATGAGAGGGAAAAAATATTTTTGTGTTATCATTCATATTCTATGAAAAATGGTCAAAAGACTAAAAACTTTTGAGCACAACTGTATACAATGAGCTTTTTCAAATGCATTGTAGTAGGGAGTACACATTGTAGTGGTCATCCAAAGCCTCAGGGGGAACACGGCTACAAAAGGTTTGTGAACCAATGACAGAAAATAAAACCAGTCAGAAAGGTCATGAAACAAGCCAAATAATCCAGACGACAGTAGTAGATCTGTCTAATTTACTCAAAACAAGACTAATATTCTGAAATGAAGTAATTTAAACACGTAACCGTGTGTCATCAAAGCAACTTCTATGGAGAGAATAGCTGTTGTTTAGTTTGTTTAGTTTGCTCACTTGATAAAAAAAGGAGGAAAGAATGAATCTGAATCTGAACAAGCCACGTCTATTTCAGTACTTTGGATTCAACCACGCTAACCCATGTAACAGACTCCTAAAATATAGCTGTATGGGCTGAACAATAACCTACTGAGAGCGAGATGTGTGGTCACGCAGCCAAAAATAAAGGCTGTGTGAAAGGACAGAGACACGATGAAGGAGTAGAAGAATCTGTAGTTTCGTTTTCCCACACAGTTCCCCACCCACGGGCAGTGATGGTCGAAGCGCTCTGTGGTGAAGAAGAAGGACACAAACACAGCAGTCAAACAGGTTACCGGTGAACAGGAACAAAGACACATTTGAAGACATTAGTATGCAACTTTTGGAGTAGATATTGATATAAATATGAGAAAAAATGTTTTATGTTTCAGGTACTATAAAAATAAGACACTGCAGGTGAATAGGGGATATTTTTAAATTGAATGATATGAATATGAAACTTTTGCTGTATATGTATATGTTTTCATTAGTGCTGTCATCGATTCATTATTTTAATCAGATTAATCACACTTTTGAAATTTGATTAATCACAGTTAATTTTATTGTTATCATTGATTGTTTATTTACATTTCCCTGGATAATTTGAAATTAGCTAATGACTTTTTATTAGAATTTCAGCTTATTAGGTTGATTTAATGCTTATTCAACAACAATTTATGGAAAATACTAGTATCTTGTGGAAGGAAGACAGACTCTGCACAGCTGTAGAGCTCCCAAATTCTATTTATTCACCACAGGGTGACGTTTCGGGCGTGCTAGCCCTTCATCAGACAGAGGTATAGTGGCTACACACCGGTATTTGTACGTTTGTTAATGAGGTGGTCACCTGACGAGGTTCATGTCACGTGTTTACTCACATGATCACAGTGTGAGTCCATTCATAACTTGCAAAATGTATACAATACATGTACAAATGGTGTAATGAGTGGCCACTCTTCAAAGTGATGAAAAAAAAATCAGAATATATACACAATATATAGAAGATATATAATATATAAACACCACAGCTTGCAGTGAAATGAACGGCAACTGGGCTTTTTGTGTCATGATTTCTGATGTTGCAGCGGTGTTCTGAGATTCTGTTCTTTAGTGGTCTGGAGGTTTTACCGATATAGGCGAGCCTGCACGGACATGTAAACTACATGTGGCATGTAAACCACATTGTTGGTATTGCAACTGATGACTCATTTTATTTATAGGTTTTGCCAGTTCTTGGGTGATTAAAGGTCTTTGTTTTCTGTGTGAAGTTGCATTGTGTGCAGTGGCCGCAACGGTAATTGCCATGTGGCACGTTTGTTAAAAAAATGAGTCCTGATTTGGTGGGCAGATTGGCCCTGACCAGCATATTGTTCAAATTGGGCGGTCGCACAAAAAACAAAATGACAGAAAACTTCCATTAAGTTATTTTTCCCCTATTCCCCTGCCATGTCTCGCCTTAAACTAGTGTTTAGATCAAGGGTGCCTAAAGTGGGGCAAATTCGGCCCTCCAAGGGGTCTGATTCATCCCACGAGATGGTGGTTAGGTTTGTAAGAAGTACTCTGATTCATTTGTGCTGACTGTGAATTCATGAATAGACTGTCCTAGTACCTATGGTCAACAAAACAGCATGTCTTACTCCATAACACAGTAATTGAAGGATATTTGACCATAGATCTATTTGCATTTGGTCTTTACATACAAAACAGTGCTGCATTTGGCCCTTTGTCCACTCATTTTAGCCCTCCATCGCCTATTTTGGCCCTCCATCACAAAAACTTTGGGCACCCCTAGTTTAGATATTGCTATATAGTGAGGTAATCTACTACTGAAGAGCCAAAAACCCACTTTCCTGCTTTTGCCAGTAGAGGGAGTCAGAAAAAACTAATCCAAGCTTTCAAATTTTTACTTTCTATAGATAATACATAAGCAAAAAAGTACCCAAAGGTATTTATAAAGAGATGGATAAGACGTAAAATGCTACCTTTAACAACTCAATGCAAAAACATGATGTCGTAATAAGTTAAAATGACTCAATTAAGAATATTTCACCTTTAATTTCAGTAATTTTGACTCCGATGGAACAAGAAATTTTGCACTTGAGATTTATTATCTAATTTTAAGTGCAATAATATGTTTTTCATGATTTAAGTGACTTACTTGCTCAAATCAACAATATTTTGCTTATTTCTAGATGGTGTTTTGCAACAGTTTAAATAGCAGCAGTGATGGTAATAATAAGTGTCGCCCAGAGGAGTCCGTCTTGATCGTTTCTACTGTCTAAACGTCTGGGTACGAGGCGGCCGCTCACCCACACAGTTGTCACACACTCTGCAGTGAGTGGTGCGCGGCGGCCGGAACATCTTACACGTGGAGCAGTACTTGAGTTTGACCAGCTGCCCGTTGATGAGCACCTCTCGAGTGCGCGGCGGCGACTGGTGCCCCCCGGCGTTTCCACAGTCATCTGAGGAGGACAGAAGAACACCAAGCAACCTACATTAAAAGACGCGCATTACTATTCGATCGAACAATTTGAATCCAAGAAGTTATGGATAAACGTTGTCTTTTGCCTGCAGAGTGTCCCCTTCACCTCTTAAGACCTAGAGTCCCCGAAAATGGGGACTTTTTTTCAGATACAGTTACTGACCAACGTGTTTTACGCAGAAAAATAGTTTCTAAGTTGCAAATTAGTGACAGCTGATGTGGCAAAAGGCCTTTTTGCGGAAAAATGTGCGTGTTTTATTCAGGCGTAAATTCATTCAAACCTATGGCAACCTCATTTTATTGTCAAACAACATCATTTATTTTTATTTCACTTCCACCGTCATCCCAAAGCTCTACCAAATGTGTGGACAACAAGATTAGCCATGTACACCTAGGATGTAAAGAAATGATTTTTGTAGAAAAAGGCCAAGGGCTTAAGAGGTTAAACATTGTAATGAGGAGTCTCGATCAGTGACAGGTCCAACTGACTCAAGGACAGCTTCCTCCACCAGGTTGTGGGGAAGCTGAACTCTTCTCCTCTCTCTCTCTCTCTCTCTCTCTCTCTGCTCCCACCTATTGTGCACACATGTATTCGATATTTCTCTGTGTTTAGTGCGCCTCTATTCTCTGCTCCTCGAGGCTCGTCTTCCCTGGTCGACTCAACAGTGTCCGAACTCCGGGGGAATAATAACTCGTCAGAACAGTCTAACTAATGCTGTGAATGTTTTAATGTACTGGAAACACTGCAGATGTGGCATTTTTTGGAGGACGATGTGACTTGTATGTATTGTTTTAATTTTGTAGCAGACGAGCAGCACTGTAGCCCAAGACAAATTTCCTCTTTGGGGACTAATAAAGTTCATCTTATCTTATCTTGTGCCCATGTATTACCTACCGTTAATTCACTGTCCTGGGCACCACACATGATTCACGTCTAATAAAATAGACCTGGTTTTGGGGGCATTATGACACCCCTGCCTCTCCCCCGCGACTATAAATAGCATCATTTGTCTATAAAATTGTTATTATAAGCACACCTCTGCATAACATTGTAGAAAACAAAAAAGAAAGACATATACAGTAGATAGAACAACTCAAGTGGCCTATCAGTAGGGCTGGGTACCGTTAAACGATACCAGTACGGTATCGAAAAAAATTATGAAGGTACTACCGGTATCGAAAAATAAATTGGTACCGAAAACTGGTACCGAAAAAATATTTCTCTTTAGAAAGCAAATTTCTCTTCCTGGTGGGTCTGAGACTGCAGTAAAGAAAGGGCTAAGGTGTTTCAGCTCAAATAAATGATAAAAACACTAAAAGAAACAGTATTTTATAGAACAAATGATCATTATTGTTCTGTTTTATGGTTCTACAACAAAACTAAAATCAAGCACGAGTATAAATGACTCAATTTGAGAATATTAGTCTTGTTTAGAGCAGTTTTGACTAGATTAGGCACATTTACTAGTCATCTAGATTATTTGGTTTATTTCATGACAATTTTTACTGATTCTAAGGTAATCTCACAATAAAACTGCCAAAAGACCAATTTTCTTACCCCATTGGTAAATTAATTTAAATAAAAAAGGAACTAAGTAGAAATCTATTGAAGCAAGTCAAAACAAGTGGTTAGAATTAGGTCAAATGAGCCACTAAAACAGCTCAAATTTAGATAAATAAGATGAATTTGGGTCATTTAAGCTTCTAGAAATTGACTTTTTTGTGTAGATGACCAATAATTTAGTATAAGTATCGAAAAAGGTATCGGTATCGTAAACCAAGTACCGTTAAAGTACTAGTATCGAAAAAACATGAAAGGTACCCAGCCCTACTCCTGGGCATCTTTGGCAGTTTGAGATTTAAAGGAGATTAAACACGAGCCGCCAGTAAAGATTGATTTTTGATGATTTGACATTAAATGCAGTTTTTTTTAATTTTTTTTTAAATAAAGATGCAGTTCAAAGTACATTTAGAAAGATCAACTTCAGAAAAACTTTAATATGACCTACTAAACTATGAGTTTATACATAGTTTATCGTCTGATTTCCTGAATTAATTGCGATCAACTGCATGGCTTTACAGCAGAGGTGGGTCAACCAGAAACAGGCACTTTATTTCATGCAGTTCAAGTTCATACACACCTTTCAGTATTTGATTAATTGAAGAATTTTTTTTATTTATGGTCAGAATCAATCTTTAAAAATAAATGAAGTTATATACCTTTTAGGTAGTGCTGCAAAGGGGTCCTTTGTTTTAGGCTCACTGGCCAACGCTGCGTCTGCCGCATCCATGTCATCATCTTCAGGGTCAGGTTTCTTCTCTTCCTTCTTTTCTTTTTTCTCTTTCTGTGGCTTTGAAGCTTCTTTACCTCCTTTTTCTTTTTTTGCAGGAGTTTCCTTCTTGGGCTGCATCTCTGCAAACTTCTTTGCTGCATTACATGGAGGAGGGGAAAATTAATCTGTAGCAGTATTTGAATATTACCAAAAAGTTATAGAAAAGGTGATATTAACATTGTTCTCTCACCATCAAACTGAGCCATCTTTTCACAGAGTTTCACCTCTCCGAGGACAGCTTTGAACTGAGGCTGGTTAATGCAGGTGACAAACCAGCGGTTAGCGTTTGTGTAAGGCTGACGGAAGGAAGGCTCAAGCACCTACAAAGGAAAATGGCTACATTTTTATTTTATACCATTAACACAAACCAACTGTACACAAAAGGAGAAAATCCAACCTGTTTATACAGCCAAAGCATGGAGCAGGCAACGGTGATGTCAGCCAGGCTAATCCTCTCTCCCACCAGAAATGTGCGGGTGTTCAGATGTTGGTTTAGCACCGTCAGGACTCTCTTCACATCCTCTTTTGCCTGTTCTGTGGCCTAGACACAAAGCATCAGGTTCACTTTCCCCCAGTTCTGAGGTTCTAATTCTCTAATGAGTTCCAATTCACTTCCAAATAAAAAGCCACAATTGACTGCAAAGCGTTCTAGCCCTCAATGTGCTAAAGAAAATTTAAAAGGTTTAACTTAAGGTTTAATTCTAGACATCAGCTGTAAAACCATGAAGCCCTTTGTATTTCGTAAGTGTGCCCACAGCATGAACCAGCCTATGCTCACTTCAGAGGTGACTGGGATGAATATGGCCTTAACTTCATCTTCCCCCGTCAGATTAAGACTTTGTGCCATAGAGGGACACTGCCTTGCCAAATGGTAGGGGAATACAGCACATTATACACAATTCACTCTTTTTACACTTCTGGTTTTAGGCATCTTGAGTTTGAGATTTAAAGGAAGATGTTTAGCACTGTCAGGACTTCCTTCACACCCCGTTTTACCTGTTCTGTGGCCTAGATACAAAGCACCACGTTTCCCCAGTTCTCAGGTTGTCTACTTTGATAATTCTCTAATAAGTTCCAATTCACTTCCAAATAAAGCCATAATTGACTGCAAAGAGTTGCCCTTTAAATTTGTAGACACTTCATTATTCTATCGCGTTAGCAAAATAAAAATAACCATGTAAATATAATGACTACATCTCAGTAAGTAACATACCTGTTTGTTGAACTGCATGATTCCAAGTGTAGGGAAAACCCATGCACTGGCTGGAGGAATGATCTCAGAGTCAGCAAAGCTCACCCACTGCAGAACCTGGGCTGCAGCTTGTGGAGTGGCTCCACGGAGGGCATCACTGCTCACTGAAAATGTAAAACAACAACACTTTAAACCCTTTTATAATCTTACCAATTCATCCAAAATATATATACACATTTATTTTTAACTTACAGTAATGAGCAATGGCATTACTCTCAAACAGACAGAATCCGTCATCTCCCTGGTAAGCAGGTACCTATGCAAAAAGAACATTGTTTATAAGATTTATAAAAGGACTTTGAGCATTAACCTCTTAAGCCTGTGGCAGTTTTTTCCAAATTTGGTCCACATATCCTCTGAAGGCTTTATCAGCTTGTAAAATGTCTAAAATGTTCATATTGCTCTCATATGATATGAATGTCTTGGAGATACTCAGAATATTTGACGTTATTCTTAGTAATTTTGACTTGCCTAGTAAAATTATCTGCCAATGGAATAAGTATTTTTGCACTTATAATAAGAAAAAGCATATAATTTGAAGTCAACTTTATTATCTCATTTTAAGTGCAGGAAGTCATTTTTTTCTTAATTGAAGTGCTAAAATACTTGTTCCATTGGCAGATAATCTTACTTGACAAGTCAAAATTACTGAATAACTTCTGAATTCAAGCTAATTTTTACTGATATCAATTGTTGCAGTGCAGTATATATTTGGTCATAAAATACAGTTCCCCCCCCAAAAAATACACTTTTTTGTGAACACATTTTTTAAAACAGACTAAAATAAACAAGGATTGTCTCTAAAAGTGGCATGTCCCCAAAAATGGGGACGTTAGGGCTAAAGAGGTTAAAATACTATGACAACATACTGTCTACTAACCTTGCCAAGAGGGAAGTTGTTTAAAAAAGCAGGAGTACGGTTCGTCTGCCCAAAGGTGAAGGCAGGGGGGTTGCTGGCAACCTTTAGTGAAGCACCACTGTACTGGGCTGCAATCTGAGCCTTAAAGGCCCTCCAGTTTTCTGGATACGTGTACAGGGTCTGCAAGAAACAAAGCACATTTAATGGAAAAGCCTCGTGTGGCGAATGACGTGGCGACTTTTTAATCAAGACTATGGTTCATCTAAATGCCTCGTTAAACTTATTACGAAGACGCTGCACCTGACGCAAACATGAAAGTATTTACGTGAACAATACAGGCCATATTTTAAAGGAAAAACAAACTGTACCAGTCCTATTCACGTGGTAATTTAGCTTCCCTTCATCATTAAGCAGCTGCGTAATAGTTAGCAAGCAGCACAACACGACACTATCACAACATAACACTAACATTTAGAGAAGACATGAAACTCAGTGGCTGATGTATATCGTGACATAACTAAATGTGGTTAAAGCAGAAATATAATTCTCTTTCAATGCGACGTTGGTCAGCGAAAGCTAGCATTGAATGCTATGAAGTCTGAATGAATTCCTCCCAAAATAATGTCTAAAGTGTGATCTTTTAAGTCCGATGTTGTGTCGGAGAGTAAGATTTAACGCGTAAATGTAAAGATGGGCCTGATATTTGACGGATGGTCTCGATAAACCCAAGAAATCCAAACCCGCAAGTCTCCTCTCCATCTTACTCACCCCTGCCGCCATCTTCAGGACGAGAGAAAGGAAAGAACGTAAGCACGTTTTCCTGACGTATTTACGTCCACGGCACGTACACGCAGCCGGCTTGTGCGCGTCGTTTGCGTATCAGCTTATCCACGGGGTTCTTTGAAAAGTGGTTTTGAACGTTTGTTTTTTAAAGACTATGAAATTTACACAAACAAACATCACAACAGACAAAACCAAATAAAACCAAAGTTTTATTGTAATCGAGTACAAAACTATACTATGCAGTTTGAAATAAAGAGGTAAACTAAAGGATTGAATATTTAACATTTTTTATTTAAATCTAGCAAATGATGTATTCATTTTAAGGGAAGAAAAATCATATAAACAAAGAAATCGTGATGCAACATTATAAAATAGCCTGAAACAGTCTTCCTCATGGCCAAATCAGCTCACAAGACCTAAGATAAGAGAGAAGATAAGAGATATAAAACAACAGTTTAGTTCATTGGTTTCAAAACAATCAATATGTCAACTGAACTGAAGACCGTAATTATATTTCTATAGTTATGAATATTTATTAAGCATTCAGGGTCAACACAGTATATATTATTTATCCTAGCAACTGTCTTGATACTACCTAAGTTAGGCTGCTTTTTCATCCTTAAGAACAAACATTTATTCTTGCCTTTTTAACTCAACACTACTAGAAATCATGTAAATGTCTAGACCAGGGGTAGGGAACCTATGGCTCAGGAGCCAGATGTGGCTCTTTTAATGACTCCATGCGGCTCTCAGATAAATCTTAGCTGCATTTCTAAACAACAAGTAATAGGGGTGTAACAATGCATTGTGCATTGGTCCAAATGCATAAAATACAATGTTGGTCATAATCTTCTCCACGTGTGCATTGTCCAATCACAGTAAAAAATATTTTTTTCCAACATGTAAAAATATAAAGCTGGTCACATTGGGGCACATGCATTTGTTTTGTATTTTGTTTAGTATTGTGACCACAGGGGCATATTTTATCATTAAGCAGCTTTGGAAAATTGGAAAGCATTACCAATTTATCCTTAAAAAGAGATCATAAATACTGCCTAATAATAAATGTGTATTATTCCATAACTAAATGCATGGTTACACCCCTAGTAAGAACTGTTTTATGTATTGGATAACTCCAGGATAACAGTGTTGCTAAAGAGAGACTTGCTCTAAAGTTGTTGATCTTGTTCAAAAATCCACGCATTTAGTTATTCAGAGTAAAATATAAAATATTGTATGGCTCTCACAGAAATAAATGTGACTTTTTTGGCTCTTTCAGCTAAAAAGGTTCCCAACCCCTGGTCTAGTCATACACTGCTGACTGTTCTGCTGTGGATGTT
>OMNZ01005787.1:0-19197 GCA_900303255.1 Lesueurigobius sanzi | reverse complement strand
AACAGCACCGGTTACTAGATCGAGGACGTAGTTCCAGTGTCATCTGAGCTGATTTTGATCTAAACTGTCACTTTGGGATAGTTCTCGTCCCTGAGTTTAGAGAAATGGGTTAAAAAGCAAAGTGTTAGTAACGTGCTAAAGTGTTAAGCTCCTCAACATATTTGCCATTAGCCTCGCCCCGCCCTGGAGCCTCAATATCCAGGATACTGTTGTTTCCCATGTAAACAGGAATATGAGTTTCCAGGTTTCTCCGAGCACATGTAAACATCATATCCAGAATACTGCCATAACCAGGATATGATTAATAACCAGGATACTCCAGCGCATGTAAACACACTCATTGTAAGGTTATGCACAGTGCAGTGTAATCCCACAAACTAAATGCCTGAACACACTGTAGATTATTGAAAACAATACTTTGATGGATCAGTGGGCTCCCTTTCATAACATCTGCTAGCCTAATATAGGCTAGCAGATGTTATCTAATATAGGTCTCTACTTAGTATATTTGTCTTATTTTGACCCTAAATATCTTATTATATTTATTTTAAGACAATAAAGCTTGCAACAAAAGTTCAGCCAGATATAAAGGCTTATTTTAAGACACTACATTAGGGCTGAACGATTTTGGAAAATAATGTAATTGCGATTTTTTTCCCCTCAATATTGCGATTGCAATTTAATATGCAATTATTTTTTCAAGGTCCTTTTTTTTAAAAGCACTTAAAGTGACTGCAGAAATACTGCACTTTTGACCTGGGGGAGTCTGATTTTCCTGCAGTTTTATTTATTTTTTATTCAGATGTGAATTTTTTGCATTCATGTGCATTTTAGAAAATAAATTATATTTTCAGCTGGTCCTTTAGCTCCATCTGTGCTTTTATAATTTATTTTTTAGGAGAGAGCAAAGGCAGTATGGTCATAAGACAGTGTCAGTGCCCTCTGCTGGACAGTGTGGAATTTCTTCCTTTTAAAATAATCTTGGCTGCCCCCTAGTGGCTGGACAGAGCATTTGAATAATTTCTTTAAAATGTCATAACTCCTGACAGGAATGGGCTAGAGACTTACTTTTTTGTTTTTTCCCTTAAAAATCAGATGCCTCTGTGATTTGCAAATTGCGTTGTGTAATATCGCGATATAATCGCAAATGCGATAAATCGTTAGCCCTAATCTACATCTCAAAATATCTTATTTTAAGTCAAATTTGGGCTTAATTTTGTTGAATTAGTTCACACAGAACTTATTATTACACCAAATATACATGAATATATTGCGATATTTTGTGGCACGATACAATACTTTTTTTTGCTAATATCAATACTTTTGATGGAGTAATGCATATTAATGAATAGCATAATGAATATTAATGAGGCTGCTGTGCTCCAGTGCTTTCACAGTAAATAGAAGCCTCTAATGATCAATAACACAGTCAGGACGGTAGAGGGCAGCACTACCATTTTAAGAACTTGGACTAAACACTGGACCAAATAAATTACTTTCAATGATAGTGTTTATAATTATAAATAGTGCGTTAGGTGTGTGTTTAAATGTAAATGTGAAGAAAAAAATTAACAATGCACATGAAAACAAATATAAATCATAAACAAACAAGGAGCGTAAAATGTTCAAAATGATAAAAAAAAAACAAAAATAGTGATCTCTGTTATTATGTGCAATATATCCATTATCGCAGTATCGGCAAATCGTGAGGTTATCGTTATCATGAGCCATGTGTCGCATATCTAATCAAATCGTGAGGAATTCATTTAACCAGGAAAGTCCCACTGAGATTAAGAACCTCTTTTTCAAGGCTGTCCTGGACAGGTTCCCACCCTTATTCTCAAATGGACCCATAAGTGGGTTGCGGAACCATTTTCAGTGGGTCGCAAGCCTTATGGAGGGGAATTCTTTCAATATTTACCTGGTGAAAAAGCACAAAAACATTGCTGAGTTTATTAAAATGTGTTATTTTGATCATGATTCCAGCTTTATATGATTATTAGGCTCTGCTTGTGGTTCCTGAGACCAAACGCAAACTTAGAGGAGACCAAGCTTTTTCTGTTGTTGGACCTAAATTGTGGAATGAGCTGCCCCTGTGTATTTGATAAGACTGATTCACTTCTCATCTCGTCTTAAGACACACTTGTTCTCTTTGGCCTTTAATTCATTATGAAGTGTTGATTTTTACTGTAAATAGTGTTTTTGGCCACTGCTTTGTACTTTCTTATTGTATTTTTTTTATTATCTTTACTGTACAGCACTTTGGTCAACCGTGTTGTTGTTTTTAGTGCTTTATAAATAAACTGGATTGGATATTTAATGTTTATTCAAAAATAATTAGTTTGAAAATTCTGTATTTTTCAATATTTATATTACAACTTAAATTCATATTTGGGTCATTATAGACTGATGGTGGGTCCTGGCGCTATGTTGAGAACCACTGACATATAACAAGTAGATAACAACTGAAATGGCATCTTCTCATCTTATTTTTTTAAGACAAAATGTGCTAGCTCACTGGGCAGGTTATTTTAAGGAGTAAATGTCCTGTATTAAATATTTCTAGCTTGTTTTAATAGAGTGCATGTGAAGTCGGAGAGATGCCTTTACCTCCCCAACCATGCCGTTCCACGTCCCGTTGATCTTCTTGCCGTGTTTGCCATTGGTGACGAGGTACAGGTCATATGTAAACTTGACAGCCTTGGCGATCTTTTTGAGGATGTCGATGCAGAATCCCTTGCAGCAGCGCTTGATGTAGATCCCTGAATCTCCGGTTTGGTTGCTAATAAATAAAACAGGGATGGTGGAGAAGAGCTTACAGATCAAGATAAAACATTGACAAGCTATATTTTCTTCAATAATATTTTTTTCAGGAAAGTTTCTGAGATTTATAGTTTCTTTTTCAGAAGAGTCCTAAGCTAGCCTGGGGTCTGGATCTTCACAAATGAGCTCCGTTATCAGGTTGGAGGGGTCAACTCCTTTTAAAGTTCAAAATGATTGGATCTGATTTTACCCAATCGCTAGCCTGGTCTTATGCTTGACTACGGATGGAAAGTAGCATTGTGCTAAATCTGGTGCAGCCATCTTTTTAATGTAACTGCACATTGTCCTTTAAATAAACTAAACTTCAAACTTGACGTGACCTACAACACCTGCCTCCCCCGCTCGCTGAATGGTCTGAAGAAATTCAACCGTAGCAACTGACACGGGGGCCACACCGCCTGCGAGCGAAGCAATGGGTTGCTCGCGTTAGTCAACAAAGTGGGGCGAAGACACAAGAGTGGCCACACCAGCAGCAGCAGCGTTCTGCCGCACAACAGAAGAGAACAGGCTTCCTGTCAAATCGATGCCTATTCTAGACCAACGCTTGACGCACGCCTCAAAAAATAGGATTGATTCTATCTTCTAAACGCGTGGTGCCACTAGTGCGCTGTGCCTGGCACGTGGTGCGCGCGGACAGTGTGGCCACTTCCAATCTGCTTCAATGAAAGCTCAGTAAAAACTCAGTTCACGCCGGCAACGCAGTGCTTCGCACGCTGGTGGTGTGGCCCCGGCCTGAGATCAGACCCAGACTGTAACATGTAGGAAATGATAATTGAGTTTACAGATGGCTAAGGCCAGGCTAGTCCTAAGCCCAAAAAGTGACCCTATTATACACGTTTTAGTGATATTGGAACCGTAGCACATGATGAAAACCTATAAAGACACAGCAACAACACGCAAAGCTCTTAATTGGTCAAAGCAGATGAAGTGACATTTTGACTCCCCTCCAAGAGGCTTTGTCAGCAACTAATGACTTTTTTAGCAGCAGGCTGATAATATTTCAAAATCGACTCTGTTGCACAAATCTACTGTTTAGTCAGTATCAGTAAGAAATGAAAATTTGCTAACTGCGCCATCCAATTTCCCATTTCCGAATTTGGTTTCCAAATTCACACATTTGCGCAGTCTGCACTTGCAATAACTGCAGGACCTTCAAACCTGCTCCAAACTCAGAGTCTCTGGAACTGCATGTCTTATTTTAGGTCATTCAACACACAGCTACGTGATGGAGATAAAACAAACACTGGTGCAGGTCGTTTTGCATCATAAACTCGAGGCTACAGCACTTAGCTTTGCATTAGTTACGTCATTTGCTATCAATCTGAACAACAGTGAAACAGAGTGAGCAACTACGGAAACAAGGGTAATTTGTATCCAGAGCAAACACAGGGGCACAGCAGCTGGTGAACTGCACAAAAACTGCTCTGGTACAATGTTTTGCTCATGGTGAACCAAGGACAAATGAATTTGTTTTAACCTCTTCTGAATTCATATAAAAGAGTGACGACCTCCATTTGTGGACAATCGTATCATCAGAAACAGACAATGTAACTAAGGACACTGTCTCCACATAGTAGACTTGTGTCTTCAACACTTTTGTAGTTCAAAAGAAAAAGGGGGAGGATTGATCAGTCAATGAAAGCAACAATGAGCAAAAGGACGTCCTCTAAGATTTCAGGTTGGCCAGACAAAGGGAAACAGGCCAATGATAAAAATTCATTATCACTCAGGAGGGAGTAGATGAAGGAGGGTCAGTGTGAGGAGACAGGAGCTGAGAAAGAGGGACACTATCTGAGGCAGAGATCTAGTTCACACCGAGGACAAGAGGAACGTAATCACAGGACGTCACAGTGAGCGGATTGAAAAAGTCAAAAGCGTCTCAGTCTCCGAGGTTTACATTTAAAATATCCAACAGGTCGATACTCTGCCTTTTGCCTGTTGACAAATCAATTCTTTCTTGTTTACTCTGTGGCTTTCTGTGCTGAAAAGAACAGCAGCGGTGTATTCAATTATTCACATTGCAGCCATACTGTTGTATGTAATCAATGTTTTTCAGGGAGAAAAAAACTTTTTCCATTTAGGAGCAAGACACAATGGTCACAAATCAGACGACAACACAAGCTAGCCACAAACTGAAAATAAATAAATAAAACTGAAGACAATGTGTCACCTGAGCTTTAGTTGTTTACGGCAGGGCACAGTGTTCCTCATACACGTCCCGCTGAGTGGGTCCACATCCTCCACAATGACAAATGGCGCCTCTTCCAAAGTTACAATGGACAGGTGGTCCTCTTGCGCCTCAGCTCCAAAGTGAAGCTCAAAACGAGGCCACACATGGTACCTCATTGTGAGAGAGCCTCTCTCCCACTTGCCAACCTGCAACAGCGTAGGAGGTCTTAATTAATACACAAGACAGAAAACTCTGTAAGAACAAGAGTAGTGCAAAACAAAAGACAATTACCCGGTCCCACTGTCGATCCTTTTCCAGAAGAATTATGACTAGTTTTGGATGCACCTGGTGCCCCTCGTCGCTGAAGGAGAGGTTTCTCCCTTCAAACGTCACGTTCATAACATATCTAAGGGTTAGACAAAAGGGGCTTTTTAAAAACATTTTCTTATGATGATCACCAAATGAATTTATTCACCATGAACTTCATGAAAGGTGAGTGACAATTATCATGATGAGGTTATAACAAACTGTTTTACGATTTAAGAAAACACAGAACAACAAACAATTAATACCCGTGGCTGTCAAAATGTCAGTTCATTTAGATATTGGCTTTCATTATACAATCACTGTTATGCTTCTCTTCAGACTGAGCTCCTAAGCCACAACGCTCACTTCCACAATAGTCAAATTTTCATAAAAGTGCCTGTGTGCTGGTTTTTCCACGTGACGTCAGTAGCTATCATTACCTGGTTGCATAATACGTGAAGAAGGCGGTGAAGGTGTGAGTGTGAGCGAGAGCAGCTGAGGTGAGGAGATCAACAAGTAAGAACCGGCAGAAGATGCAGAAGAGGCAGAGGAGGGCGAGAGAGAGGGTGCATCGGCGTGGATCCGTATCGGCCGTATATGTGTATCGTGTGTCAACAGTGCGCAGCTGTGGCGGGTGGAAGTTGGGATTACGGCTAGCTTTTTCCTCCAACTTTCTCTCTCGCCCTCTCCCTGCTGCCTTGCTTCCCCTCACTTTTCCTCATCCTGTTCGTGGGCTGCCGTCGCCATGGAGACGCTCTGCCTCCGAAACAATCCACTGGAGAAATAAATATCTCGTCTTCGACGCATGGAGATGGGGACCGCTCGTGTGAGAGAGTGTGTGTGTGTGTGTGTGTGTGGTATACCAAAAAAAAAAAAAACCCAACAATAAATCAATTCACAAGCTTTTGAAATTATTGACAACAGTTGAGCTCTGGCCATGAAAGTTAACAACAAATTTATCACAAGTACCACCTACTAGAACATTCAGTGCCTCTCTGTATCAGACGTATTTATAACACAGTTTACACACAGGCAGATATAAGTTGGCCAAAGACTAGTCAATACCATAAGTCAAGCGTCTGTGAAATGTGGCCTGCTCCATAGTGGCTGGATACTCCTGTAATGTGCCTGTAACATGGGATTAGCCCTCTGAGCATAATCTCGTTTTGAATGGGTGAACCAATGAGGCGGCGTGGGTGGGGGCCCAACCTGTTGTTCTGTCAGCGACGTGATGATCATGTGACCACACTCACGTCAGCGCATCGGGATGACAGGCACAGACATGCGCCGCACAGAGACACCCCTAACACCGGTATGAAGTAAAGTGACGTGTTACCATGGCACCCACAACCACAACCATTTTCGTGCAATCAGTCGCGTTGCCATGGGAACAGTAATCTCACCCAGGAGAGGCTGGCGGAAAGAGAAGCAGAAAGAGCGCTAACCTGAGTGTTTACCTACTTCTCTCCATGTTGCCTTTCACTCACAGATCAATCTCACCGTCTCACCTCAAAGTGGCGCATCCTTTGTACACCGAGAGTACACATTAACCTCTGCCTCACAGAGACTCAGAGCATCCCCCTCAGCTTTAATAAGTTGGAGCCCTGTACTACTGACGGAGCTTGTATGTGTTGTATGATCTCTGTTCATGTATCCAAACCGCTCTCCTCGAAACTGTTGAAAGACCAAAAGACTCTCAAATGTGCAACTGGGACCAGATACTAACACAAGCTAATGCAGCTCCATCACAGCCATATGCAGCGCTTGCACACGACTCCCTCACCAACTGTTCCCCAACTAATCGCTGGCTGCGAGGGATTTTATTATTTTTTGTTACAGAGACATTGAATCATCAATGGCACAGACACACTGCACATTTGTCTCTGCAGTTCGGTTCCTTTCAAAAACATTTCATGTGACATGAATATTTTATTTTGGTGTGACGATGAACACCAAGGATCACACTGTGTGTTGCTGCAATGCAGCGATGTAAAAATATATAGCTCTGCTGAGAGACATCTGTGCTGCACACACACATACAGTATGGGCATAATGTAGCAGGTTTGTCTGCATGACTCATAATCTGGGATGACTGTCTCCAGTCACATTAGCTTCCATTTCTATATTCCTCAAATGTATTTGTCTTACCTTTATGCAGTAGTTACGGTAAAAACTATATAATTATTATTACATCCATACAATAGCATCAAAATTATTATTATTATTATTACCTGTTTTGCAAACTTATTTTCTTCCTTGATGGCAGATTTCCTGACTTTTTGCACCCCCGTGTGAACCTATCTTAAGAGCTGTTGTAACAAATACATTTCTACATTGTGAGATCAATAAAGTATTATCTTATCTCTCATATCTTAAATCAATCAAATGTACAAATGTCTGTGCTTGATAAAAGCAATGTATAAATTCCTAAAATCTTTTGCTTCATGCGTATTTATTTTTGTCCCGGAGTATGTAAACAAACAGCAGAGTCGTGAACCTGTGAAATAGGTGTGAGTCTCTTTGAGCTGCAGCCGTTAATAAGAGAGTCCACACAAGCCATGTGATCTGGGCCTGTAGGACCCCTGCAGAGCGCAGACATCACACAGATACCTGTGGTGCCAGCACAAACACAGCCCTGAATCAGAGAGCGCCGCTCTTTCAAAAGTGAACAAGACCAGGACAGTGGCCTTCACAGCCCGCACAACTCAATACTCCATAGTTTTTACAGGTGTCCACTGTCCGGGACAGCAGGGGTCTTCATAGCGAACAACAGCTTAGTCTAAACTGTTATGACTGAAATAAATGCATAAGCTGACATTTAAATACAATCTGTCTGTCAAATCTCTGTCTGACGGCACGGATTAAAAGCAAACAAAAAGACCGAGCTTCACAAAGGCTCATGCAGTCAAAACAATATTAAACTCAATGTAATTAATACATTCTACACTTAAATGTTGCCATTTATTTCATATGCATACTGTGTGATTGAATAGTAGTTGGTATTAGTAATTATTATTGACAACAACAACATAGAAGTAGCAGTTACAGTGTGCTGCAGTAATCACTAATCCAATACCATTTTGATTCCATAAATAAAAGACTATATGAAAAATAACTCTTCTAACACAGCTGGTTGTAAAAGAAGACTATTGAAACTTGCAAAGCCTGTGCTTTATCGTGGTTGATCTTTACAAGTTCCCCCAAAAGAAATTAGAATCCAAGACACAATGCATGTTTTTAAGGACAATGTCTCTGAAGAAAGACAATCTGGAGCTCAGTGGTGAAGAGAGAGACAGACTTTAATAGGTAGTCAGGCACAAACTGAAGTCCCATGACATGTACAGGACACAGATGCGAGAGCCAACACTGACCCACTTGAGAGGACAAGGCTATGAAAAGACTCACCTATATAGAGTAGTGCGAGATGGCCACAAGCAAATTGAGCAGCCCACTCGACTTCTAATAAACAGTCGGGGGATTTATGAGACAGCCACTTTCATTATGATCATTACCAGATGTAATACGGTGGCTTTTCCGCCGCGGGCCGTACTTCTTTAAAGGTAAAATAGAACCAGACTGAGCGGAGACGGAAGCAAATGAAGAAGGCTCAATGTACAAAAGGCCATATTGATGTGTTCATGTAGGCCCTTCGTAAAGTCCAGAGCATCGCGGGCCCCCTTAAGATAAAGACCCCCCCCCAATGAAGTAAGAATTCAATAAAAAATATAAATATATGCAATGTTTTGTCTCAAACATTCTCACAAACTTAATTAATAACAGTGAATGTTGGCTGAATACTGGTTAGACTTAAAGAAATACACATAAAGTCAATTTTTTATGTGGTTGATGTGTGGAAACCTTATGGAGGCCCCCCTGCAGTGCCCGGCAGCACCAGGAACCACTGGTTAATGTCACTGAACAATAGTTAGATTAGTTAGAAACCATAGTATCCCACTGCCCAGCGTTCTCAACAACATGTTTGAGTTACTACTGCATTGGCTACGTATAGATGGGAGATGGTAATGCTAGGACAAGTGGAAATGTCCACTTAGCCATCCTCACACAAAGAAGCCCCTCAGCGCCTCGTCCGAAACCACTTGGAGCACATTTCCTTATTATCCTCCAGTACTTGTCCTCTCCTCTCAGGGTGGAAACAGATGGCCCCTAGAGCTCAGTGTGCGATCCCATATTTGTGCATTGTTACACCATATACAGTATGCATAGTATATTCCAGTTAGTGTGAGTGCCCCATGAGGTCTAGATGCCCCTAAACAAATATGAGAGCATGACTCACTGGGGTGTCCCATCTCAGTCCATCAGAGCTGACAGGGAGCATACTAATACCGCCTGCATTCAGCCCACAGTGACCTGTAGCAAGACAGGACCACACACACAGACATATGGCCTCATTATTGCTCCTGCCCCTGAGGACTCGGGGTGGAATAGGTAGGAAGTGTGTGCGTTAGGACAGTGCAAGCCCCTAAGGTCACCATCACCATCCACCAATTCAAATGCACTAACCTTCACTAAGCAGAATTGAGAAAGATGGTGGACAGGACACTGTGGGAGTCCCAGTCCCAGATGAAGCCTGGAAGATGATTGAGAGCTGGCCCTGTATCTGACAGCATCCTCTGGGAGCTAAAATATTCATGGGTGTAGACGTATTGTTACCTTATTTCTGTTGGTTATGGAAATGTAAGAACAGCCCTGAAATCAACAAATAACAACAACAATACATAACAACAACAATACTACAACAATAATATCAACACTTAGATATGTTTATCATGGTACTGATGATGAACTCTGTGTTATTATGTGGCTCAGAGCTAAAGCACAGTGCATATGTAGAACAATTCACTGGCCAAAAGAACAAGGCACTCCGGGATTGTGCAGAGCATCAAACCAAGACGAGGGACAGAGCCGCGTACAGTATGTGGCGACATGTGGGAGAAACCACAATAAAGACAACTGAACAGAGCAGAACTGAACTGAGAGGACAGAGCTATGTCTGCTGTTCACCATGACTGAGAGAACCACCATGAATCACAATACATAACAACACCACATGTTATACATACTACTACTAAACTGTATACTGTATATTAGGGCTGCACGGTTTTGACAAAAAACCTAATTGAGTGATTCAGTATTGTCTAAGCATCACAATTTCCTTGGACAAAATTTCTGCGATTCACAATATTAACAGTAATTATCTGCTGTAGTTGAACTGACTTCTTAAGTGATGATGCAAATTATGAAAAAAAAATGCTGCAATCAACTTATCGTGCCTTCCTTTCATCACGGTTACCGATATTTTTATTTATTGTCACAGTATTGTCAGCAAAATATACTTCTAAAACTGCTTTGCTACTGCATTGCAGTAGTATTCAGCTTCATGAAATGCTGGAGATGCAAGGCAGAAAAAAACCCTCAGCCTTTGGGGTTACAGGTAATTGCAGTATTTAAAATTGCGATGTCGATTTGATATTGATTAATCTGACATAAACACGCTAATTTGAACTAAGCTAATAACTTTTTATTACGATTTCATCTTATTAGGTTGATTTAATGCTTGTTCAACAAGAGTTTGTGGAAAATTCTAGTATCTTAGAATATAAATAACAAATGAAATGTATTTTTGAGTCGTGGCTTGTCGTCAGATGGTGAGGTCTCAAAGCCATATCAGAAAAAAACTGACTTATACAAATGCCTCAAGTAAATTCACTTCACCAAACACCACTTTCTTTGGAGTTTGTTCGGTCAAAACATGTGTGATTAATTTGAGTTTAATCCATGATTAATGCATTAATTATTTTTGATTAATCGTGAGTTAAAGCGTTAACTTGTAACAGTTACAGTCTTTGTTACTGTGGGATCAGTTAATCAATGTGAACACAATAAACATCGCCTATGAAGTTAAATGGGGATTGATTATTGAATACCAATGCTTCTGATTGTTCTGTAAGGTACAACAAACAAAAGGTTGATGTGGGACAGAGGTTTCGCTAGGGATCATTTTCGTCAGTCATTTTGACAGACTAGGTTGTAAAAAAGCCATTTTTATCCTTCATTAATTAATCTCTCATTATATACCTAGTATTATGTATGTAAGAAAAACACAGATTACAGGATAAATTAATGCAAATCTACCTGTAAATTTAATTATGTGAGCAGAAACATGAATTTGGAAACTACATTGTGTTAAAACTCTCAAAATATGACGATAGCTTGATTTCCAATCCTTCAAAATGAAGGACAATTTTCTGTCAAAACTCAAAATATTCTACCATTGACAGAGCATTTTCAGTTGTGGGGTAAACTGAAAGTGGCCCAAGGAGCTGAACACTCTTTTGTGTTTTAGTTGTCAACCGTTGTGTGACACAGACTTGAGCCCAGGGAATAACAGTTTTTGTAACATTTCTTCAGTGTACTGATCTTCACACATTTAATCAATGTTGTGCTTTGCGTGTGGTCAGAACGGTGTGGGTTATTTCTGAGATATTAAGCCGCGTCTCAGCAGTAGCAGCCAGTTTGTTTGCTGCCTATGAGTCATTTGGGTAAAAAAGGGATTTCATCTGCTATTGTTTCGACAATCTTTGTGAATTTTGCATGGCAAGTTGTTCATTTCAAACAAAGGATTTCAAAGCTTAAAAAACGAGGTGAATAAGAGATTTCTTTCTGCTACTAAAATTAAGACTTTGTTTTTTTTAGATCTGGGCTAAAATCAAAACAATATTGTATCATAAGCGCACTTTGTTTACTGGATGTTGCAGCCTTCAAAGCTAATCTTCTCCTGCCGTTATGATGTTGTTTGTTGTAACCTAGATCTCGGAGACACTGTGCCCTGACTGTTTACTCCACAAGCCTCTTATTACAAACCCTGACGCCCCCCGGCCTTGACTCACTTCAGTATCTCCTTGGAGTGGCTGGGGTTGGGGTTCTTTTTGTCCAGCGTCCCGATGCAGCTGGACTTCAGCAGGGTGTGTGGCCCGCGGTCCAGCATCATGGTGGAGGTTGCCGTGGCGATGACAGCCACTGCATCACGCACCCTGGCCTCAATGTTGTAGTCCCATTCGTCATACGACACGGAGATAAGCCCTGGGAAAAGGAAGAGCCGGAGAAGAAAAGGACCAAGGTGAGAGAAAAGTGGTGCAGGGACAGAGAGGAAGAGAGACGTGGGGGAAGATCGGAAAAAAAGCTGTAGAGTGGAGTAAATGAGAGCCATTTGGAGTAAAAGAAACGTGTCTCAGGCCAAATGAAATGCAGTGACACCACATCAGTATCTGTTGAACTGCTATTCCCAACACCAGGCTTTCTAACAAGTCATTTCATTTGGTCATTTAGTAAACGGCTTATTCATATTTAAAGCTTGCACCTTAAATCAACTAGAAACTTTTAATGATATCGTAATATCCAACGGTGTGCAGAGGCCTATGTAACTATAACTCTAAGGGGAAGTCACTGTTTTGGATTAAACGTCAAATGGAGGGATTGGCTCATAATAATACATGAGTTTTAAATAGAGATTTCCAAGCAAACAGATCACAAAGATCAAATTAACTCTGGGAATTCATGTACTCCTGTGTGACTGAATAATAACACCACAGGAAGTCATGGACATATTTTAAACATATAAATTTGTCCGTACCAAAGTATATGCAATATTGTGTCTAAATATGTAATATATATAAATCGGAGCACACGGAGGAAACCCATCCAGACACTTGCTCCTCTTGGGGGGGGGGTCCTTCTTAAGCCAATTCCTTGTTATTGATATCATAGAATTTACAGAGACCAAAATAGTGATTATATACTCCTATCTAAGAATGCTAGCTAGACTTTAACTTCCACCCCTCCATGCATGTACGAGCACAAAGAGGAGCCGTCGTCTCAGGTCCTGGATCATCGGGATATTTGCATATATGCAAACAAGCCCATCTGTCACTTGTGCCCACACTTCAGCACAGTCAACTTCCATTGTCTAATCCACAAAGTTAGCTTTTATTCTACGCCATCATTTTTTAATCTTACATCTTAAAATCCTTTCACCTGTCAACAGTTACATGCCTATGATTGAATATACATTCAGGAATGCCGCCACTTTTTATGCAATAGAAGGAAATCATTTCACCTCAGTTCATTTTTTGTCAGGTCTTGTATTTATCTAGACCCAATATAGTATTGAAAGTATTCTATTAAACAAGACCATAATAGATTACAGAAGATGACATGTACCTATGGGGAAAACCGCTGGGACTTGGTCTGCGTCTCCGGCCACCAGAGACGGGACGATCCAGGTGTATCCGTAGCCAGTCAAACCGACCGAGTGGGCCACCTCAAAGATGGTGGTGGCCTCCTCTTTGGTGCAGTAGAGCAAGATCACAGGACTCTGCAACTTCTTCAACTGGTTCTGGATTTTGGAGTCTCCATCGTCCACTGACATGTCCAATAACAGCACTTCCTCCAACTCCCAGCCCACAAAGCTGTTCTCAATAGTACTCCGGACCTAGAAATAATAATAACAATAATTAAAATGTGTTTTAGTAAATGATTATATTCTGACATAATGTATAGGTGTATGCACAAAGATTAATTTAATTGTAAACAGAACCCTCTAAGTTCTGGAGTGTCAATAATATCACTCACATTCCCTCTATAATAGTGCTTTAGTGCTTACTGAATTGAACATTTTTATTTGTCTGGTAGTTTGTCTTTTCAGATCTTATTTGCATATACTTTATCAAATTTTACCATTCATGAATACTAATTTGACATTTAAAATACAACTGTCATTGGATAATAAGCTAACTTCCCAAAAACACACAAGCATCACAAGGCAATTTCAACAAACAAAATATTTACAAACACAAAGATGTGATACTGTATTCGAACATAAAAAGGCTCCACAGTTCTCTGGTGAAAGGCTTTCATTTCTGAGTCCCAACGAACACAAGTGATCTGCTGTAATGTGGCAAAAATAAACAGAAAATCAATGTCTTCTGGTTTTTGGAACAGTGAGTGTTAGATGTAGTCAGAGGATGTTCAAATTAAGACTAAAATGGTTCAATTTAACTGTGCAACTGAAAGTATTTTCACTTTTAATTTATTTGATCAATAATTACATTGTTTTTCTCCTAGTACAGTGTTTCCCAACCAGGGTGCCGCAAGAAATCATCAGGTTTCCCGTGGAAATTTCACCTGATCGCTGTGCAGTGGTCAGGTAGAACAATTACACACTCTACCTCTAGTGGGCGGTATCGCACAAAAAGCAAAGTAGCCCGCAGTCTTGCTGCATGACAACTGAGACAAAATCATGAAACTTTGCTGATCTACCTTTGGACAGGTTTTGGCTGACTGCTGCCATGGAGTTCCCCATTATGGCAAACAGAGTGATTTCAGTTGTGCTCACAACATATCTATGTGAGGTGGGCTAGCATAGCATGACTGCTATTAAAACAATAAAAGTGAGAGACTCAGAGCTGTTGAGAAAGATCTTCGTGTGTCTGTCCTCCTTTCCTGCAAGAACTTCAGTGTTGAGTCCCAGCCTCCGTTATGTCCAACTTCTACAGAGGGACTATAGAGAGCATCTTGACCAGCTCCATCACTGTGTGGCACGGTGCCAGCACTGCCTCCTGTCGAAGGAGCCTCCAGCGCATCGTGAGAGCAGCGGAGAAGATCTGAGGAGCCCCTCTCCCCTCTATTAAGGACATGTACTGCGAGAAGATCTGAGGAGCCCCTCTCCCCTCTGTTAAGGACATGTACTCCATCCGTCTCACCCGCAAAGCCATCAAAATCGCCAAGGACCCTTCGCACCCATCACACAGTCTCTTCAGGGTGATGCCTTCAGGGAGGAGACTGCGGAATCTACGGGTCAGTTCCAGTCGACTGAGGAACAGTTTCGTACACAGGGCCATCGGGAAGCTGAACTCCCTCCCCTCCCTCCAACCCCTCTTCCCCCTCCCCCCGCTCCACAGTCAAGGATGAGAGAAACATCATTTCGAACCATTCACATGGTTTTGACAAATAAAAAAATCTTGAATCTTGAATCTCAACAGGCACAGACTTGACACGAAATAAGTACATTTTGGCTATATGTTCATTATATTTCAACAAATCCTTTTTGTGACATTCATGTTTGGTGGGGTGCCTCATGATTTTGCCTGGGCTGAAAAAGGTTGGGAAACACTGTCCTCGTATAATTATCTGTCATATGTTGTGTAATGACATGACCTGGCATGACTTAGAGCTTTTTATTGTAACTAGCCTTCTGGTTGGAACAGAGCTAGGCTAGATGCCTAAAGCAGTGGTTGTGTTGGGAGAGTAGAGTGAAAATTTGGCAAAATAATATGACTTAGGCCACTGATTCCCAAAGAGTTTGAAGTTACAATTTAGTACATTAAATCAATATTCAGTTACAGTCATTGCTATTTGTCAATGCATATGCAATTATAAGCTGTAAAACTTTAGACATTATTTTGAATGGAGTTAATTTAGATTATTGGGGGGCCCTTGTGGGATTTTCTCATGGATAAGGGAGCCACAAGGGTATGTCTGACTAAGGCTGTTTATTTTATGTTATTTTATAGGTCTTTTAGATGTTCTTTCATTTGGGTAAAGCACGTGTTCCATAAGCACATTGGATGACTTCATTAATGACGAATTGTGCTCTACAAATAAACATGCATCATCTCGCTTGTATGTGTGTTGCGCACTGTACCTTGTTGACAAAGTCCTCGTGGCCCGGGTAGTATGTGGTGACTATGGAGAAAATATACCAGTCATACTCCTCCATGATGTTCAACATGACCTGGGCCTGCTGGTCAATGGACGGCCCGAACTGGAAAAACATGGAGTGGTCGTCCTGGAAAAAACAGAAACACAGCCAATCAGGTCATGAGTCACACCGCCTGAGAGAGGACTGTAGGCAGGGCGCCATCATGAGGCAAGTCCAGAACCTGCCTGAGGGAAAATGTTTATCATCATGCTTTTTGTGGGTAGTATTCTGCCTTTTAATTATTTGTCCTTTGTTTTTATGAATTATGGTTCCCCAGTGGTCAAACCAGACTTAACAGCCTGCTCACTGGCCGCTCTAAGTGAGCTGTAAGGAGCTGCTGCTTGACTAGACTAGAATCTGACTAGAATCAGGAAATACAACCATATTAGTCCAGTGCTCTGGTGTTTTCACTGTCTTCCTGTCACTCAGAGAATAGACTTAAAAGGCCTCTTTCCATGAGACCGGAAGACGACGGAGCGTACCGCCACCAAAGGGTCCAAGCCACTCCCAACTCAGACCACTTCAGGACTAGGGTCTGGAGCGCTTTGCCTCGTGGAGCGGTTTATCGTGGGTTGGGGGGATTGCATTGATTGGACAGGCAGACGAGAGTCATACGGACATGTAGGATTTAGATGAGGAAAAATGCATTCGACCAAATACTACAAGCCTAAAAGTAGAAACAATAATAACTTGATCATACCAAGCACTGACCTGATTTTGTGTTAGTGCTGTGTTCTGTGAGAATGGCATCTTAAAACAAAGCTAGCTTGATAGCAAGGTTAGAGACTCACTTTGATAATTACAAAAAAGATGTATTTCTTGTTTGAAAGGCATTTAGTAGGCATCTAACACTATATACAGATAAACTCCTCCTACTGGTCTTTAATAACTCCACTGGCGTTCAAGTTTGCTCAGTGCTGACGAAGCTCTTTCGATGAAGAGCAAAACATTCTACATTTCAAGTACAGATGAAGACTAAAGAACATTTGCCAACTATATTACAGCATAATGAACAGTGGGGCAGAGAGGTGTAATTGAAAGTTTAAAAAAAAGTTGTAAAATAGCTAAAAGTATTTTCTTGCATGAACGTAGCTCCACTGCGCCCTCTGGTGGCCACTCCCAATAGACTACAGAGCGCTTGTCTGAAAGGCAGACTAGTGGGGGAGGTTTTAACCAAACGCCCTGACATGGCCTGAATCGTTCCGCTCCGGTCGAAATGAGGCTTAACACAGCTCTGCTTGTTTAAGGGCCAACATATATATATAACAAAAAAAACGAAGGAAGAAATTACACACATGTTCGGCAGAGGGCATTGACATAACAAGAGTTCAGGAAACACACAACACATTTTCACAATGTGGTATATGGTAAAAGGCAATCTTGCTTCACCACTATTAAAAAGTTGTTATCAAGGATCACTCCCTCATTGTCAAAAAGAAGACCAGTGGACACATTGCAGAGTGCAGTTGTCCAGGAAAAAATGGACTGAATAATGATTTATTCACAGAGGTCACTATAAACCAGTGTGCTTGGTGCTTGTGTGCTCGATGTGCTTACTGATTACAATCAGCAAGTTTCAGAGATAAACTAGTTGTTAATGAAAGTGAAATGCATTTCAAATCCATTGGCCATTCTATGAAAAAATGGGTTGTGCTAATACAGATCCCTAGTTATCCATAATTATGTAGGCTACAGATGTAGGCTGAATGATAAAGCATAGTACTGTAAAACAAAACTAAATATATTGAGTTGATAGAGGTTATTTTTCCGCTATTTGTCTGGTCCAGTTGAGATCAGATGTGGCCCATGAACCAAAATGAGTTTGATGCACCTGGTCTAACACCAAAGTACATCACTGACGGCTCAGTCTGCCCTGACGATGACAGGTTGAAACACGTTGGCGATATGTCCCGGAAAAATAAAGTATTTTTAAGTCAGTAGTGCCTTGGACCCCTCCTCTTTTTTACATCTCTGACTGTATGTTAGCGCCATATTAATCATCTCAGCTCTGAGAACCTTGGAGAGTGATCTTCTGCTGGCCCCAGAGTCAGGACTAAACACAGTGAGAACCTCAGGGACCAAAGGTCACTTTGTTGAAAATGTCTATGCTGAATGTGCATTAGGCCTCACAACAGCAACACTGCTTACTATATTTAATTTAGCATGTTATAAACAGCCGAACATTTGTACTTGACAAAGCCTTTCATCAACTAATTATTATTCAGTGCAGACAAGGTGAGTCATTCATTATCAAGGAGCTGTAACAGAGCTGTCGACCCACTTGGAGCATTCGACACAGAACACATAAGGCTAGACGGCCACCTGTTTCACTGACATTTTCTTACTGTGATGGAGATTACAAAGTGTGTGGAAGGACATTTCTGTCAAAACACTTTTTCTCGGTTTGAAGGTGGGCGTGATAGAGAGTTTAAAGTGCGTTGTTCCTGGTTTGTCAAAATGCAGGTCAGTTATAAATCATATACAGTAAGTCATCCCGTGTTAAGACGATGATTATGCCAGGTGTCCTCTCCATCTCTTTGCTGAAATATTGTCTGTGGAAGGAAAGTGGATTGATATTTGGATATAGAAAACAAAGACCCTTAGGCTGGATAATGACCAGGAAATGTTTTTTTTTTCTCAGATACAGAAGCTACTTAGTGGGTGTTGTGCACACATTTAAGTTTATCATAGCCTGTGGTAAGAAGAACAAAAGCTGGGTTTAGTCATACATGTTTTAGACATGGAGTGTGCATGGGGTGCACCGTGGTTATAGCTACAGCCCTTCAGCAACAAGATAAAGCTCATCACCTCTGGTTAGAGACTGCTAGGGTTGCCAACCGTCCCTTAAAATACGGAATCGTCCTGTATTTTGCTGTAAAACTATGCGTCCCGTATTGAATCAATAAGGGACGCTATTTGTCCTGTATTTTGGCCACATCTCTCTAAATAAACACGGATTCTGGTCATTCCACTGGTTTAAATGCGTACATCAGCTCGTAATCTTCAAGACACCTTTCATTTGATCAAAGTTGGGTTAATATTCGCGGAGATCTGCCTCTGAAGTCCAGTGACAAAAGACGATGTTATGTTAAAACAGCTGATCGGCCGCGGCGATAAAGCA
>OMNZ01005773.1:2992-15435 GCA_900303255.1 Lesueurigobius sanzi | reverse complement strand
CTCCCCTCCCTCCCTCCCTCCCCTCTTTCCCCTCCCCCGCTCCACAATCAAGGATGAGAGAAACATAATTTCGAACCATTCACATGGTTTGACAAATAAAGAATCTTGAATCTTATGTCAGTAATATACAGCAAAAGTTTAAAATTGATATCACCCAATTTAATTTTTCTCCCTATTCACCTGCAGTGTTGCACCTTTAAAATGTAAATAATATATAAATAAATAAACAACAAATGACACATGTTGGCTAAATAAATAATTCAACTATATATTATGCAATAAAACTATAAATCATAATTATTTTGTAAATGATGATAGTAAACCACTTTCATGTCATTTGGACTAAGACAATATATCGTTAGACCAAATTACATTTTTTCCTTATTTTCATTCTGAACAGGATTGGCCACGAATGCTGTTAGCTAGAGTCAACTTTAACAATGATTTTTCATCTTCAAATTTCATATCAAATATAATATATTTAAAAAAAAACATAAATAAAAATACTTTTTTAGCGTTTGACCAAATGACACCCTAATTTGTGACACATGCTACTTTTGTTGGAACAGATTAAATTAGCATAATTTAGGAGCAAACTGTTAAACCTCCCTCCAGCCTGACCAGTCATCAAGGGTCTTCTGAATACTGACATCACATGTCACATGGTCTACTATAGCACATTTCAGCTTAAATGGCCTCTTATCATCGTTAGACCATAATGACATAGAAGGAAATAGCCTTTCCAGGACAAAAGTATTTTGAATTTTATTAATATTTTTAAAAGGTTTTTTGTTCTGATATTTTAATGATTATCTCAAGACACATAAAATTATGCCAAAGGGAGAAAAATAATCATTTAAAAAAAAATTTCAGTTTTATTAACAATTGTATTCAGTGAAAGTAACTGTGGTCCGTTAGACCAAATGACAATTTAGCACTTTATTACAATATTTATATGCTATGGATATATTTTTTTAACGTAAATATGAGGGTATGAGTACAGAAAGATGAACTTTAACATTTTAAACATTTTTTTTCTTTTTTTGTAAAAAAATAACATTTATGTAGCTTAAGGACACTAAAATCTCAACGTCACGTCATTGACCCTGTTATAGATATCATTTTCCTGTTTTATGCTATTCTATTATGCTCTTATGCATTTCATGCAATTTGGGTCAAATTGATTGAATCTGCTCTGGATATTGGCCTCAAGACATTTGTCAAAGCAATACCATTTTCAGCTGGTCTAGATTATGAAAATTTTCCATTACATCGGCCAAGAAAAAAATCAATAATGTTCAACCTGTAGCAACCACCAAGACTTTCAGATCCAGAACCAAACCGGGACTATTCCAGAGACAACGGCAAGGCTGCATTTTCTTCAAAGGCATTTGTTTGAGGCCAAATCAGAACAAGAACTATGACTAAACCTTGTCTACTGTGGAATAGGTCCACACCTGATCCAAACCTGTACTGCGTGGATGAATATTTGTTCTTTGGTTTGTGGTCACTTAGCAGCCTTCCCATACATCTCTTCTTGACTATAGTGTAAGCGCTGGGTACCTAATGTGTTGGAAATTTCATTTATCTCTCTCCCTCTCCTTCTCTCCACCCCTTTCTCTCTCTCCCCCTTTCTCTGTCTGTCTGTCTCTCTCTCCATCGTTTTCTGGATGTGGTGGTGATTGCCTGCAGCCTCCCCAGTACTCTCTCTCCACTCATCTTTTGCTTCTCTCCTTCCTCTCTTCTTTCTTCATTGCCGGGGGCTTGCCTTGCTCCAGCTTTTGCTTCCACTGGGGAAATGAAAATGGGTGAATGGACAAGGCGGACAGAACAAAGATGGAGCCAGATGAGAATTTTGTATTAGAGTTTGTGAAGCATTTGTGTAGCAATTCTCATTCTGTTGGATGCAAATATACTGTAACTATAGCAATCTTTTTGTTTTCCTTCCAATGTACACAAATGTGGCCTGGACCGTTTGACAATGCATAAACCAGAGTTTGGTTATTTATTACGAGCGCATGCTTGTGTTTTGGTAACAAGGAATCAATGGAAGATGCAGTGCTTGCCACATACTGTATATTCTTTTACAAAATGCATATCTTTTTGCCACCACTGATCTCTGTTGTTGCAATTTGAATACAGAATAACACCGTAACCTATATCTTTCAAACTGGCACATTTATGTATAGCCCGTGTAGTACTATAACCTACTTTTATGAGCTTCCTTTTCACATTGAGTAAAGAAATGTACAATATATTGGGTAATGAACCTGAAGAAACACCATCCATCTGCCTCTTTGCTTATCTTTATCTTCGCCTGTGTTGGCCCAACCATCTGCTGTATTGTTTTACTTAAATGGGAAGAAATCACATCTCATTCATTTGCTCTTAGTCGCCTTTCGGCAGGTCTCTCTCTCTCTCTCTCGCCAGTCTGCTGCAGTGACTTGATCCTAAGAATCTCAGTCGGGACACCTGCCTGACCTCATCTGTCATGTGGCTGCATAACCAAGCGCTTGTTAAAAGATCTGCCCCGGCGCACGCGTTGATGAGCTCACCTCTCGCCTCTCGCTGCATCGCAGATCCGTTAAGAGTTTAATGGAGAGAACTTTAACAAGAGGCGCAGCGTTATCTTATTGACCTTCTCACCTCCTTTTTGGTTTTGACAATATTGTTTTACATGTTATCGGCAGTGAAAGAGAATGTGTCATGATATTCTTTTTGGAAGGACAAGGAAAAAAGGATTGAGATGATGCTTCGAGACCAGCGGTTTTCAACTGGTGGATTGTGAGCCTTTGCCAACGAATGTTCATAAATTGATATACACTGCCCGGCCAGAAAACAAGTCACCACAAAAAAAGGTCACACGCACATTAAGCCACGTTTTAGCTTTGATCACAGCACCATTTGCTGTGGCGTTGTTTCAATAAGCTTCTGCAGTGTCCAAAGATTTATTTACATCCAGTGTGGCATTTAATTTTTCACCACGATCTTGTACTGATGATGAAGAGTGTGAACACTGAGCAAAGCCTTCTCCAGCACATCCCAACTATTCTCAGTGGAGTTGAGATATGGATATGGTGGATATGGATATGGATGTGGTGGACAATCCAAGTGTGAAAATGACCATTCACACTCCTGAACCACACGATATGAGACTGATCCTGGGATTGTCATCTTGGAATATGCCCGTGCCATCAGAGAAGAAGATGGAATAACTCATAAATAATAATTCAGGATGTTCATGTTTCAGCTGATCTCATTCTTTGGGCATACAGTGTTGCTGAACCTAAAACTGACAAACTGCATCAACCCCAGGTCTATTTGCTTAGTTCAATCCAGGTGGTGACTTTTTGGCCAGGCAGTGTAGTTTGATAGTGTGACTGCTTTGAATATGTGAGGAAATACTGTGTTTTTTTGATAATATACAGTAACAGAGTCAAACTTCTAAACGTCAGACTTCATCTATATTTTTTGGGGTCAGAGCTTGTCACGGCAATGACGCACGAGAAAGAACAAATGCGGTGTCTTTAGCCCAATTAACGCAGCATCTGTGAGGAGTCGAAGCAGCTGCTTTTATCAAAAGGAAGACAAGTTCTTGGGCGATCAATCCTTCCTTTTCAGTGTACACACACCTACACTCTGGAACGTGCTTCCACCTGAGCTGCAGTTCGGTACTGAACTGTCTTGCCTTTTGTCTGTTGTTAAGGCGCTAAACAAATAAAATCTGATTCATTGATTGACGTTTCCAGGTGTCCAGGTGTGGGTGTAATATTTATCTCTGTTTTAGTTAATCAGACTTCCCATAGACTGCTCACAATTTCGCTTGGCAGGAAATTTGTGTCATGGCTTCCCCTTGGAATTCATGCTGAACAATTTGTCATCGAAGTAAAACACACTGCCTTTGATATTGTCAGGTTCTACCTTTGCACTTTTTCACGTAGCACCTGTGACATCTCTGATTAACCATTAGCAGATATAATTGCCTTTCATGAGTAGATGCATGACTCTTCTGGGTTCTTAACGCTCGCAATCCGTTTCCTGTAATCATTGCTGCCACTGAAAGAAAACCTGGAGTGTGCAAAGTGACGAATGCTGGATCGAGGCCCTGGCAAAATGCTCTCTTTGTCCTCGGACGCTTTACTGCAGATCGGGTAACTCTTCAGACACTCGAGGCACACGGAGCATGACGGATAGAGCGGTGCTGTGGTTAGGCCTGTCGCAGAGTAGTAGTGGTGGTGGTGGGACTCCTGGCTGTGCTGCGAACTGGGAGGCGTCCAGGGGAGGCAGGCAGGCAGACTTTAGGCCCCCGACATTTTTGTGATCTATAGAGATTGCTCCCTGAACAGCGGCACTAGCAGCAGAGAGCTCATAACACTCTGCACCATAAGTCAATCAACGAATCAATATGTGGCAGCCAGTGGTCGCTTATTTTCTCCCCTGACAAGAATGAAGCACTTTCTATCTTCCGGGCTGCTGCTGGTGGCACACGTGTGATGATGTAGGGTAAGCCAGGACACACTCCGTTGTCTAAGTGCAATTGCCTAATTATCTGTATTGACTTGGATGCGAGTAGAAAAGGGAACAACACAAACTAATGACCTCAGATGTGCTTTTTAGTTCCCTATGAAAGGAGAAAGGCAAGTTGTCTATTTATATAGGGATTTGTTTATTTCACTCTTATTAGCAGCAGCCAAGCGTACAGTATGTAGCTTTGGCCAGTGGTGTCTCATTTAAGGAGATGAAAAGGCACATAGGAAACTGGAAGCACTTCGAGGCAGCTGCATTAGCCCTAGCTTACAGTGGTCTAGAGAGATGGTGTCAGGACATTCTTTTAAAGAATAAAACTAAAATTATGGATTTCTTACTGACACTTTAAGCCTAGATTTGGTATATCTATCCCTGTCTTTCAGTGGTACAAAAGGATTTAAAGGAGACATGCCGTGCAAAACTGGACGTTTTTGATTGTCTTTGTTTTAATGTGATCTTATTTGCTTTATTCACATGGTTTTGGGTAATCCTGTTTCCTGTTGACATTTGTAGTTTCTTCTACTGAAATTGTCTTATCTGTATTACCTGGATTTTGTTGTGTCATGGGAGGAACACAAAACTGTCCTTTTTATTGAGCGCTTTTCTGGACACTCAGACTCTTTACACAGCGTTATTAATTCACTCCATACTTGGTGGTGGTAAGCTACTATTGTAGCCACAACTGCCCTGGGGTAGACTGACTGACTTATTTTAGAATAAAGCTGCCAATCTGCGCCATCAGCCCCTCTGATTACCACCACCAACACTCAACTCAATGGTCATTTCCAGTGGTCTCCTATCCAGGTACTAACAAGACCCTACCCTGTTCTTGGCAGAAAAGGTGGTAAAGTCCATGATCTATCACTGAACTCGGTCTGCACTTAAAGGGTGTTATTTATCAAAACGGGTGCTAAATAACAAATGCAAGCTGGAAAATGGCATAGCCTATAGCTATTTGTGACGCATAGAGCACTTACATCTAAAAGTGCAGGTATTACTTTAGTAAAAGATGCCCAAAGTGTCTTCATCACGGCGCCATAGATGCGAACATGCCATTAGCTGAAACGGAAATCATGACCAGCCCAGTCCCAGGCCTTACTGTCTTTTGTTTAATTTCATTGATCCTCCATTGAATTGTCACACAAACATTTCGATTTTACAAGGCCAACAATAACAAAATAGACAAAACAAGAGGTGAAGTAAGCTAGTACATTCCCTCTCTGTTTCTTAGCGATAGCATTGTTATCGTCTTCATTGTAACTGTGAAATTATGATCCACACACTGCAAGACGTGATAAAATTCCAGCTTGAGCCGGTCATTTTGGTCTGCTTTGGCAAGTGTAACCTCGTTGCTCTCGCCAGTGCCAATAACTCCCAGTTGTCATTACTCCTGACACACACAAACACTTTAGCATGGATACAGGACTGTGTGGGGAGCATTTAGCCTTGACATCTTTACCCTAAAATGGCTCCAACTGAGAGAGTGACTGAAATAAATACAGCAGTTACAGACTACAGTTGCTAAAAAAAAGGTATACAGTGTGTGATCTAATCTTCATCAGAGTCAATAGACTGCCTCACAAACCATTCAATCTTTTTATGTTTTTATTGAACATTGATCTTGATTTTCATTGATTAAAACCGGGCCATATTTATAGTCCTCTCAATTATTAACTTTGAACAGGGCATACTGCAAAAATCAACTTTTTAAGCTTTCTACCATGCTTGTTCCCTTGTCAAAAATGGAGTGGCATCTATTTGAAGTGCTGTTACTCCTGCCGTGGTTTACTAGTACATAGCCACAGTTTTTCAATGGCCCCTCCATCTCCTGGCTCTACTTAACCAGTGGGTACGTAACCTACCACTCACTAGGGCAGGGGCCTTCAAATTATTATCTCTCTTTTATGGGAGACTTTCTTGATAATGCTGATGCTGCAATATTTCTGCAAACCATTACAAATATACAACTAAGTGCAGTAAAAGCTACAAATGTGTTTATTTTTAAAATTTCCATGGGGGAACAGATCCCCTTTTAAGTCTATAATGTATGAAACAAGCAATCGTGGAAAGAGGTCCTTCAGTTTTGATCCACCATGCAACCTGTTGTAGACTATATTGCCCACCTCAACCACCAACCCAGGCTCTCGATCCCTGGCACAGTTTACCCCTGTTTCGAAGAGCAAAAGCTTAAGACTTTTGCTCTTCGACACTGTTTTGTCTGTAATCCTTAAATACTATTGCATTTTCATTCACAGAGCTATACACTCTAATGGGACATGGCCAATGGGGGCTTTTTGCACCAGGAGAGTAGGCCGAGTGTAGTTTGTTTTTGTCGAGAGCAGCTGTTGTCCTCTGTGCAATCCAATCAGCAGAAATAGACTCACCTCAGTGGGCTGTAGGCACGGCAGAGAGGTCGAAGCAATTGTATAGGAAACGCATCCAAGCTACAGCTGAATGCTAACGTACGTGACTGGCCTGATGTTCATGGTGCTCAAACATCTGTCGTGCCTGAAGGATTGTTAGAAAACGTGGCATACAGACAGATGGATTTGAGGACAGTATTCAGAGATGTACTGGAAGTTACATGAAGAAATACTGTGAGGCAGCAATGCTCAAAATGTAGAACAACTCTGTGGTCCTTGTAATAGATCTGAGAAAACAAATATACTAGTTCAAGAATCTCTTTTCTCTTACTTACTAAATTACAGGTTAAGCAGGTTTTATACATAAAGCCCCATTAAGATGGTGCTGAAATAATTTTTAAACTTAAATTTACTGACTGTGTAGGTTCTCAGTCATACAGGAGTTGTCCATTCTTCAGTCTGCATCTGTACTCTGTAGTTGAAGTGTCAGACGTTTCGATCTTAGTCCAAAGATCGTCCTCAGCGAATAAAGACTTAAACACGTTCGTGGGTCTCTTAAGAACAAACCAGAAGGAGGAGTTGACCTCTAAGTCCCTCCTCTCCTGGTACTTTACTGTATTTTACTGACGTTTCTCATCTTCCTTGTCAAAAAACCAGCAGCGAAACTTCCCTATCGTCTCCCATCCCATAGTAAAGCACCACTTTCTCCAATCCTCGTGCTGTACATGATCCAATAGGGTTTTTTGGGGGGATGAACTCTTGGAAAGTTTGAAATAACTTTTTGTATTTTGGTTTCTCAATATTATCTTGGGGCCAGGTTTTGTCCCTGGGCCTGAAGTTGCCTACACCTGGTCTAATCCATTTCCAAAAGTTAATCAGTTTGCCCTGTCCAAAAAGATCAACAGACCCATCATCTTGTCTCCACGAAGACTCCTATCACTCCACAACCTGTGCCAACTAGCCTTATGTTGAGATTTTATACATTTCAATGGGTTACTTAGGGTTAGGGTAACATAGATAGATAGATTTTTACATCTACTGTGATTGCAGTTGTTTATTTGGTCACAGTCTAAAAATGGTACATTCTTTATTTCGACAGGTCAGAACAGGGTAAAAGGGGGCAAAGCATATTCAGCATATTGATGGATAATTACATGAAAAACTTGCTTAAAAAAAGGGTTTAAACACCTGCATATTACCCCTGACAAAAACACTTGCAGCGTGCCATACAAGGACATACAGTATAGTTGTACAGTAATAGGATAGCTTGCGGTAAGGGAAGTTCTTATCTCTATATAGTAGAATGGAAAGCATTGTTTAAAACCAGCGGTGCGTTTATGGAGTCTGTGGGGATCTCATTATTGTGGTGAGAGCTTGATTTGTTGTAGCCTTCTCAAACTCAAACAGAAAACTCTGGCAAATATTGAACTCACCGGGGAGCAGACAAATATTTGCTGGATTTTATGCATATTTTCAACACTCGTCACCTGCAATTACTTCCCACAAATGTTTCTCAGCAGGATTCCTCAGTGTCATTTTCAAGGGCTTACTGCCAAATTCCACATGCTCCGCTGCGGAGCATCATGAAGGACACCGTCTGTACGCAGCAAATGCGTAACTAATTAAACCCCAGCGCTGTTCCACATCCTCCGCTGCGTAACGTCTCCACTGCGTGACTGCGTCAAGTCAAGTCCAAAATACGTACCCTGCGTATTTTTCCTCTCCGTCATCGCCGTAGAAGCTATACCAGATCATATCGTACCAAAACGGAAAAAGAACGCCAACAACATCCGTTTTTCAAAATGAAATGTATTAAATAGCTAACATTTACAATATATTTTAAAACGTTTTGTTGACAGTCACATTATATGTATGCAATGTCTACTCGTTATAAATGAAAACGAAACCCAAATTGATATTGAGTATGTGTACATTTAATTTGTATGTAGCAATTTTACGTGTGTATAAAGGCGAAATAAACTTTTTTCAAACCACCCAGGTCTATTTGTGTTGCCAAAATATAAGTATTATTTTATTAAATACTGTAAAATACCTTTTACCGCGAGACCTCATATGAGCTCTGAGATTTGACGCAACCAGACGCAGCGCAGCCCTTCGCTGTAGTGGGCTTTGGCGAGACGGAGAAAACACGGAGACGTTACGGGGCCAGACGGTCACGCTCCGCAGCGGAGGATGCAGGATTTGGCAGTTAATTATCGCTCAGTGGGGGGTGGGGTTATTGTAAAATCTATTGGCCATACAATAGAGCTGGCATGGTTGTTGTATTTAATTGGCGCACTGTGGCAGAGTGGGTAGCTCTTAGTTTATTTTTATTTGAATCTGCGTGTGTTTGTTGTGATATAAGAAAGAAATATCACGATGACGATATGTTTGACGATATAATTGACAAAGGATAAAATATTTCATATATCATAATATTCAATTCAAGCAACATACAGCCTTCAATTCAATTTACGTATAAGCACCTGCCCCTAAAGCTGGTCCAGACTTCAGTCAAAATCAGCTGAGTGCACATGCTAATTATATCGCATCCACAACAATATAAAAATGACGACGATATCTAAAACTCGTACCGGTATCTTGATATATATACGATATGGTCCAGCCCTATTTGGAAATTGTCTATTTAATGTAAAAACGACCAGTCACTTTTTCACTCACTGCAAATTCACTCCAGTTTCTTTGCGTCATCTACAAACGTACTGTTGTGAAAATCTCACAGTATCGGTTGGTATCGGGTATCTGTAGATATTCAAACCCCAAGTATCGGTATCGGAAGCAAAAAAGCTGTATTGGTGCATCTCTAATAATAATAAACTTGGATCTGATCAATGTGATGTTCTGCTTCTTTGGTGAAACCTTCAAATTGTGATTGAGTGCTTTATCAGTCTAATGCCGCTCTGTGCTCAAATACAGACACTTTTTATGTAACTGTAATACTTCCTGATTTTCGGCGGACCAACGAGTCTTGAGAAATATTCATTAATATGCACTGTCCCTGAAATAAACACACATACAACTTTTATTATACTAAAATTTTGATTGGACATGTTTGCTCCATATCTGGAGATCCAAAATGTGCCATGTTTATGAACTCCTTACAAAAACCTCACATACCCTTTTACTGGCTGTACTTCAACTTTTGGATGTTCAAACTCTCAACCAGCCAAAGCCAAATGGAAGATAAATTGAGACCATTGCGTCAGTGCTAATTCACTTTCCCACAGTACAACTCTGTTTGGTCCTTGGCGTTGGCCTCGCTTTAGTTAATATATTTTACATTACATAGTCAATAACTGGACAACTTCCATCCCTCCTCCGTACTCGCTGACTGGTAAAAACTGCTGTGCCAGTTCCTATACATCCCTTTTATAGTTTAGTTTGTGTAGTCTCACCAACTGGCCGCACCTTTTGGTTTCCTGCCTGACTTGTCGTAGATAAGCACGGAGCATTAATCCTTCTGCAGAATGCTATCTTAGTGCTAAGGTCCATTGCATATCAGTGGAGGAGAACGTCTTGTGAGTGATATTGTTGCTTAAGCTTCGCTGGGCGCTCCCGTCTGCAACTCCAAGGGTGGTCAGCCATGGGCCTAGAAGACTACTAATACTTCCTGATATGACTTCAAACCACATTTCTATTACAACAAAACAAGAAATGGGCATGAAGATTAGGGTTTTGTCCCTGAGAGGGGCCGCTTCAGGAGTCTGCCTGATCTTGCTAAGAAGCCAAATTTGCAACCAATTAAAATACGACTTTAATCTATCTTGCACATTGATCTCGAAGTGTTGTTCACAGTGTGCCGGCCGGCTCTGTAGTGAGAGCATTCGAGGTTCAAATGGGCATAACATAAGCCGTGTCCTTGACTGTCAAAAAGCGCGTCGGAAGCTGCTAAGATGAAAGCTAATTGCGTGTGTAATAACATGCTGGGAGAATTCGTATCAAACCGGCATCTCAGTTTGGGGTTACGATAATGGAAGAAGACACATTGGAGACTATGTCATTAGAGGATTGGTGATATGTCTCATTACAGACTGGTTCAATGATTAATATTGATCACAGTGCGTGTGGCACAGGGCAGTGCGTTTGCTCAAAGCACAGCAGGACCACCTGTGCTCTCCATTATGCCTTTATTTTTCTGTTTGTAGCAATCATTTGTCAAACTTTAAAAATACGGTTGTTTAATTTAGGGCTACAACAAGTAATCTATTAATCAACAACAAATTGATTATTGAAATAATCGTCAACCATTTTAGTAACCAATCATTTTCCAGAAACAATTGTCAGATTTTTCACATCTGTTTGTCCACAGATCTAGGGTAAACAAATGGATGGCTTGTGTCATATGAAAGCGCTATACAAATAAGATTCCCTTTCCCAAATCTTATATTGGTTTTACTGATAACAAATGTAATGTTGACGTACAATGATTCATAATATCAACTATTTACATGATGTGAAAAGTTATTTATGTTTAACATGTATTATTTTGGTTCTGAAGACAATTATACAATCAGGAAGCAGAATGAGCCACACTACTCATGCTAGTGCGGCCTTCAGTAGTTTAAGCTCAGTCACTGAATTGTGGATGTTTTTAGCTCCAAATAATGCCATGTTCACATATACAGTGGATTCGGAAAGTATTCAACCCCCTTCACTTTTTCCACATTTTGTTATGTTACAGCCTTATTCCAAAATGTATTAAATTATTATTATTTTTTTCTTCTAATCAATCTTTTTAGAATTTTTTGCCATATTATTAAAAATAAAAACGGAAATATCACATTACTATGACACTTAATACTGAGCTCAGATGCCCCCTGTTTCCACTGATCAACATTGAGATGTTTCAACAACTTGACTGGAGTCCAGCTGTGGTCAATTCAACTGATTGCGTTTGATTTGGAAAAGCCCACACCTGTGTATATGGTCCCACAGCTGACAGTGATGTCAGAGCACAAACCAAGCCATGAAGTCAAAGGAACTGTCTGTAGACCTCCGAGACAGGATTGTATCGAGGCACAGATCTGGGGAAGGGCACAGAAAAATTGTTGCAGCATTGAAGGTCCTGAAGAGCACTGTTGCCTCCATTATTCATAAATGGAAGGAGTTCAGAACCATCAGGACTCTTCCTACAGCTGGCCGCCCGTCCAAACTGAGCAATTGTGGGAGAGGGCCTATTTTTCACTTTGTCATTATTAAGTATTGTGTGTAGATTGATTTAGAAAAAACAATAATTTAATACATTTTGGAATAAGGCTATAACAGAATAAAATGTGGAAAAAATGTGGTCCTGATACATGTGTCCAACCAGTAAGAATGGATCATACAAACATTATCTTTAATGATATTCATATCAAATTGCCATCAATCAGCTTCATGAGGTAAAAAAAAAAATCACATATGTTTCATAGCCAGACAATGACAATTATTAGGCTTGGCTCTAAAACAGGATTGGTCTGCTCTCCTCTCCAATGCCCCAGTTATTGCAGGAATACTGTCTGAAGAAGAATGTTGTACCTCCCAGTCGTTCCT
>OMNZ01005761.1:0-17361 GCA_900303255.1 Lesueurigobius sanzi | reverse complement strand
TTTTTTTTTTTTTACACCATGCAGAGTATTTGTACCTGTGAAATACTTTGGTTCTCTGCCTCCAGCATTTGAATTTTCTCCAACGTCTACAAAAGAAAACATTTGTCAAGTAAACAGTCAATCATTATATGTTCGATTCATAGATGGATGGACTCGCAAAAAATGCCATTTAAAAAGACAGTTTAGGGGAGTTGGTTTTTAGGCTTCTGTGTGTTTTTCCACACAATAATAACCCTTGAATACTTAGACATAGAACTATATTAGCAGCAGTTATGCATAAACAGTAAGTATTCGCCCTCGGACAGGCAGGCCACTGGTTTGCATCTAAGATACACAGCTCATTTACAAATTGGTTTTGTTCTCCATCTCAGTCTTCTGTATGACCTTAACCAAAATCGCTCCAAGTAAAGTCACGTGCATGAAGAGGTCCAGAGAAACGGTGAGAGAAACCCACCGTCTTCAGCTGTTCCTCTGAAGCCTCCATTTTGGACTTCCACACCAGCTCCTCCTCCTCCACACTTTTCTGTAAATGTTTCAGCATTCCTTCCTGAGGAACAAAACATCAATATGAGCACAATAAATACCCTCCATTTGCAAAGTTAGATGATAATTAGTGCCAATCGATTCCTTATTTTAATCAGATTAATCACACTTTTTAAATTTGATGAATCATGATTTATCGGTTGATTTTATTGCGATTAACTTAGTCATTATTATTTTCATTTGTAATATACTTTGTGCCATAATATACTGTATATAAACTTAATGCCTCAGGAAAAGTGTCGTCAGTAAAATACAGTATATGACGCAATGGATTTCCGTGACAAAAGCATTCATTCCTTTTTGATAAATCATGTCCGAATTATATTAAAAACATAACAAGACTGAAAATGAAATACCGTTTCAGCCAAGACTGTTCTGTATTGTTCACACTCTGTTTGCAGTGAAGTGTGGCTCTCCTCTGCCTCCTTCAGTTTTTCCAGCAACTCCTGAAAAGAAACATGCATTGATAAGGAAATAACCTCCAATATCAACGGTCGCCCTGATATTCGGTGGCTAACGTAGGACCTGAACTGAGAACATTGGGAAAGAATTTGTGTCGTTACCTTCACCGGTCAGTTTTCATAATGTTGGCCTGATCAGCAGGGCCGTCGACAGACTTACTGAGGCCTGGGACAAGAAGGGTTCACTTGGGCCCCTTCAACACAATTTTTCATTATTGTTAATAGAAAATGGGCTCTGCTTGTCATGGGCCTCTGGTTGCCCCCCGCCCCTGTCGACGACCCTGCTGATCCGTATTGGATTACTTGTACAAAGACTACTCACTGGCACTTCAGAGTTTGTCTGAGAGTCCTGGCTTGGCTCACTGTGACTGAGAGCTTCCTGGGCTTTTTGTGCGAAGGCCTGCAGCCAGTTTTCCTGCAAAATCATAAGCAATATTACAGTAATAGTAAATATTTTACAGCACAACATAGAATTATCATATGATTTCGTACCTGCTCGGCCTCTAGAGGTATCTGTGGAAAGAGGGTCTGTAGCGTTTCTTTGGTTTCAGTTTGAAATGTGTTTAGTTGCGACACTGTGCTCTGTTAAAAATACAAAACAATGTAAATGTAAATAGCAGAAGTGGAGAAGGCAATAAGAGACAACTAAACTGTCATTTTTACATCATCTGCAGTGGCAGCCTTCTCCTCAGCCTCTTTGAGCTTCTCCTGAAGTGTCGTAATAGTGACTTCCTTCTCAGACAGGCTACAAAAAAAGCAAAAATCGCAAATGGTAAAATTATTATTATACAAAAAGACAACTAAAAGTACAAAAGGCAAGTTCATTATTGGGCCATGTATAAATGTATATAAATAAATACAGTCATTTATTGTCAAAGAACTGAGTTTATTCCATTGTCCCAACACATGTCCATCTTATTGATTGCGTTTGAAGTTTTGGACAGTCCTTTATAATCTGGAGCTAGCTCCATTTTGAATTACCTGGTCTGAAGGGTTTCAAGCTCGATTGACGTATCTGGCTGCTGAAAGACAAGAGAATGCAAAGATTTTTAGAAGGCACAGCAATAAAGGAAAGTTAAATGGTTGTGCAAGATTTTCTTACTTGAGTATTCTGTAGTTGTTCTTTGAGGTTTGTAACTTCGTCTTGTAGTGTTGCAACGAGAGAGTCATCCTCGCTGAAATGACAAAAAAAGACAGCTGTTCAGAGTAGAGATTTTTAAAGCTTTCACACAAAGAATCCAAGAGAAATGTGTTGGTTAGTCTATAAGTCTATAAATGGACTATATTGTGTATAGACTTGGATAAGGGTGATGAGCCAGACTTGGGGAAAGCTGGGACTTGAACCCATGTCGCCGACACCGGAAGAATGCACATACAGCATCCTTACCCACCAAGGAAACGCGACAAAACAACCTCCAAATTTTAAATAAAATTACAGAGGTGCATCTAATGCGGTCGGCACATCACAGTTCGAGAGCCACTTGTTTCAAGGCTGTGCTACGAGTTAAGATGAATACCTTTTCGTTTTCTGTAGCTCATTGATAGTGTTCTCCTGGTGAAAATAAACAAACAAACATTGTGAGAAATCTGGGAAGTGATACTTGTTGGCAGTCATTTTAGCAACACTCACAGCCGTCTCCTGCTTTGACCTCATGTGCTGCAGCTCGTCTTGAAGCCCGTTCAACTCGCTGTCTTTCTCTTGAAGGCTGCGCGTGGAAAAAATGTTCGGAATGACGACCGTTTTAAAACTAGTCTGTAATGTAGTAAAAGTACTTACCTTTGCCTCAGCAGCTCTAGATCTTCAGTATTGACCTGAAGAGTGAGATTACTGTTGAAATTAATCAACCATACAGGTATTTTGGGGTGTTTGTACATTGCGCATTGTAAAAGGGTCTTAATAGGTCTTAATTATCGTTGGTGAGTCATTACAAAAAAGGTTCTAGCTACCTGACTGCTCTGCTCCACCTCCTTGTTTTGACTGGCCTCCAGCAGCAAGTTGATAGAAGCCACCTGCTGCTCGAGCTGCTCCTTCTCAGACTGTGCCTCTTTGAGCTGAGCCCCGAGAGCCTCCACCTGACCGGCCCGATCCCGGTTATCTGACTCCAACTCACCGATACGGGCTTGTAATTCTGCGACAGCAACAAAAAAGGCAATTTATACAACAGGTATAATAGTAATATACTCTGTGGGGGTCATTTAACAAGATGGGGGCGCAAACTAGCTCGGGCAAACTGGAAAATGGCATATACTGGAAGCGATTTGTGGGCATGCTATGCCTAATTTTGCATTTAAAATTGTGTGCATTACTTAGGGCTGGGCAATTAATCACATTTTAACCGAATCTCAATATTAAAAAAGGCCAATTATGATAAGCCCGTGGTGAGCTTTAATCGTCAAGCCAACTGGCCAATCCATCTGCAGAAAATGAAACATACTGCTGCTCACAAGCAATTACAAGTCTAGTCCAGTAGATGACAGTAAATGCGGTTCTAATATTGGAAGCCGGGTGAATACATGATGGCTAATAGATGCGGCGCTGTGGCACCAGGCACACTGGCCTTGGGCACAGGACTTTACTAGGTAAAGTACATGAGAAACTTACTTATTCTAAAAACTAAAATAAACTGTAGCTTGATGTGAAAATGTTTGGTACTGAATGGAAAAAACAAAAAAATACAATGGTTGTTGACCGTATTTCTATTTCACCGACCTGATATGGCGCCGGTGTCTTGCTGGGCTTGCTCCAGTGTGGCCTGCAGACTGCTGTTCCTGCCCTGTGTGCTCCTCAGCTCCTCGGACACCTCCTCCAGCCTCTTCTGCAACGCCTGCTCGCCCTCTGCCTGAGAAGCCTGGCCAGATAAATATACAGTAGTTCGGACAGTGTGATCAAACATCATGTTATACTAATCACTACTGGACTAAAACAGATTCTGTAAAAAGGCAACACAATTGAAATCTTACCCTGAATGGTTGTGTTTGGCAAAAGGCCGGTCATTATTTAGAGAGTACAATCCTTTGCAAACAACATTATCCTGTCTCTATCACAAACAAAAAATCCCAACAAAGTGTAGACCTACTGTAAAATACATGCATACATACTTTTAATATACACAGTACAGAGCGTTAGGCAGTCAGCACGAACTCACACGGTGAAGCAGACAATCAATTTGCATGACGCCAACTACACATAGAAGCTTTGCATAATTTAAACTGAATTATTTAAGCCACCGATACAACAATTTAACTGGTACCAGAAAGTGTGAGGCTGCAGGCGACTACATTTGACAACTTCTTCTGCCATACACTGAAGTGGCTGAAGTTTTCTGATGCAAGTGCTTTTATAATAGTCATTGCTAGTGTTATGGTTTGGGGGAAAGGAGGGGGGGGGCGGCGTTGGAGCTTGCCCGCATTCCTGCAGCTCCAGCTGGGACAGGAACGTCCCCCTCATTGAACAGACGCATTCCAGACACTGGCCTCTGTCATTACAAGACAATTAAGCTACCTATAACATCAGATGAGCAAAACTTAAATACTGTATGTCCAGATATTTGGGGTTTGGCACAACAATAGTACGAGTTTCTGAGTTGTGTCTTTGTGAGAACAGAGGTGTATGGTAATGACTGATTATGTCAGCTGCAATCACTTGAGCAACACAGATTGTCGTTTTCACAAAGAGATGTGAAGAGAATTAGGACATTTGCCCCACAATGGAAAAGGAACTTAATAAAATGAATAATGAAAAGGAACTCAAAATATGAGAAACATTAGTATGAAACAGAACATTGACATGTCCTTTAGTTGAGTATGTTACGGTTTTGTTATAAAATTATCATTTTGGGGCAAAAGTGTGTTTTTTGTCTCAATCAATCAATATTTTTTAGTCTAAAGGTGACCACACACACTGCAGGATTTTAAATCTTTTGAGACTAAAAATCTGCACACACACACACACACACACACACACACACACACACGAGGGGTCCCACCACAGATCATGGCATGAGAGGAAGTTTTTATTGAGACAAGCCTTATCAGACTCAGAAGGATTAAAAATCTGGCCTAAACTCCTCTAGAGTGTGGCCAGCTTAATTCAATCATACTAGTTGCTGATGCACTTCAACTCAGTGTTTATGACTCTTTTATGTTTGTGTAACTGTGGCAAAGTGTGAGATCTAAAAGGTGTTGAACCAACCTGCATCACGGCCAGTTGTTTCTCTGCCGCGGAGACCTTGGCCTCCAGACCTTTCCTGCCGTGTTCCTCTGCCAGCAGACTCTCAGTCTTCTCTCCCAGTTCTTTAGTGAGCTTTGTACATTCCTGACGCAGTTTGGCCAGCTCCGCATTTTGTCTAAGGATAAAAAAAGACAAAAATACAAGCATTTGAATACAAAATTATGCCCCCAGGTGAAATCACAAGAGGCTTGGTGTGGAAACTGACTTATGTTTTTGTGTTCATCATCTACAATGAGAAGACAGGGGCACAGTACTAGCCTATAACGAAAGTGTGCTTACTTTCATTAAAAAGAAACACTTCCTCTTACTTGCTCTCAGCTTGACTTGTGGCCTGGTTGAGGGCATCACGGAGAATAGTGTTTTCTTGTTGCAGACGAGCCAACTGTGCATTGGGACCTTTATCAAGCTGGTCCTGCAGACCCAGAACCTAAATATTGCAGTGTAATTAGCATGTTATTGGGTGTGTAAAATATACATTTTAATACACAATGACAGATATTTTAAGCTTATTTGGGATCAAGACTAACTTTTGCATTGAGCCGCTGCGTTTGGGCCAAGTGGTCCTGATAGCTAGCCTGCATACGAGCCTGCAGCGCAATCATTTCCTGCTCTCGTTTACTGAGTTGAGAGCTCAGCCTGGTCTCCACACTGGCCACTTTAGACTTCTCAGCTGACAGTTCCTGGTTCAGATAAAACACACACACATGTAAACAGTTGTGGGAGAACGTGTTAATTATTAGGTTTATTATTAGGTCAAAGGTGAAGTTTTCACATTCAAGGCTTTGGTAGGCAACATGAATGTACAGTATTCATGTCTTAAATGGATAATAATAGTTCTATGATACATGTTCAAAAACATGTTCTCAAACAGAGCTATGTTCCTCTTGTGCGTTACCTACAATTCACCAAAAAAAATAAACGATCCTTGTTGCTGGTCCTTCAGTGCCATCTAGTGGCCAATAAGAGGAGAGGCATACCATGCATTTCATACTAAGTGAATGATCGCATTGTATAAGAGGTTAATTTAATTTACATGCCACATAATGAATAATAAATGCTAATTGTTCCCGTTTAGTCTCGCCAATAAACATTATTCTTGGTTTTTGTTTATATCAATTAGTTATTGTAATATTTAATTTGTTCAGTGCAGTTTCACATAAAAAGAAAATAAATGCAAGAAAACTTCTTATGTTACATCATAAAATTAATAATTTTAATTACTTGGCCCGTTAAGATTTGGGACTAACCTTGGTGAGTTCCCGGAGTCTGTTCTTTGCTGCAGAGGCGTCTTCTTGTTCGGCCGCCAGCTGTTTCTCCCTCTCCTCCAGCTGTTTCTTCAGCATCGCCACAGGATCTCCCTTTTGAGTGGCCTATTCGGAGAATTACATGAATTCATCAAAAATCACTTGGAAAACCTGTTCTTTTTTCTTGACTTGTACCGCTCCTCACAGTGTGCCATGAATCCTGAATGATGCCGGTTTTTTCGGAAAGGATCTCGATGAGCCTGTGGGCCTCTCCTTCGCTGAAAACCATGCTGCTGATGGTGGACACAAGAGTCTTGTAGGGCAGGTAGAGTGGCGCATCGGATGAATCCACAGCTGCTGCTATAAAGACAAACACAGAGCCTGGTTTTAAACCTCAAAACAATCTTGACCATGACCAAAATAAGAGTAAAACTGGCCTAGATTAAGGAATTATGGTCATTTTTTAATTAACATGCATTGTTGTTTTAGACTTTTTTGGCAAAAATGTGTAAATGTCACATGGAGCAACTCAGTGGCTGTAAGATATAATGTGGCTTCTAGCTTTATGGATATTACATTGCCTAATATTGTAAAGAAAACAATGCTTGGACGATATATTGTGCAGTCCTGTTCAACTTTATATCATAATGGTTTTCAGAACTGATTTATTTAGGAAACAACTACATAGCCTTCCATCTTTAATGTAGCAACAACAGTACTTGGTTTATTTTACCTGAACCTTAACTTTTTAGGCACCGATGTTGAGTTAATTCTTCTTTTTTTTTTTTTTTTTTTACAACCAACCACATTTGTTCCTTTCAATGATACTACAGTACAAGCCAACTTTGGTCATAAAGTAATTTCTCGAGAACTACTAGAATTTAATTATCAGTTCACTTCTGCATTATCGGTCCAATATTGGAAGTCGGGGGAACACATGAAGGCTAATGGATGCAGCGCTGTGGCACCAGGCAGAGACTGGCCTTGGGCACAGGACAAGCCCACCACCCGTCTTATCCATTGTGGGGGCACTGAGAGCCTTTGTCAGCTATCACAACAGGGCAGCGCTGTTTGTACAAAGTGCTTTGCACCCTGCCCTCTCAGACAAGTGCCAAACATTGCCCACGACTGCCCCTGGCACTTCACACAGACACATGGGAGGCGGGGGGAGGGGGTCTCAACTGGTGTGAGAAAGTATGTGGGTATTATCAATGTTTTATGCATTTGGTGAATAACCAATGAGAGCAGTGCAGTTTCTAAGGGTGATTTCCTACTCTGGGTTTATTTCAAAATGTCTAAATCCAGGATTAGATGTAATCTTTAAAGTCCCTATACCCACTTTTTTATTTCTGAAAACAATGAAATGGGGAAAGTGCATACATTTCAAATGTTTGTTGCAATCCATTTCCTATAAGAAGGTTTCACAACTTTCAGGGAGCAATACTGTCAAGGTAATGGGGGGGTAGTGTTCCCAAGATAATTTCTTAATTCTTAATTTAAAACTTCATATATTTGTGAATAAAGGTCATATTTGCCATGTGAACTTATGTAAATCCATATTATTAACCAGAACAAGTTTTGCTGTTTGATATTATATAAGCACCAATAACTAAAGTGGGGGTCACAAACAGCTTGATGAAGTTTTGAGAGTCATGGCCTGAAAGGTTTATAGAACCCCTGTAAACAAAAACTAGCCAGCTAGTTTACAATTCAGATTAGCCCTAAATTTACACAAATGTCTACTTTTAAAATATAAGGAAGGACAACATTTATTTTATTCCACAGTTCCATATAGAGCCTTTAATGTGAGACAGCAGATGACCCTTTCTACAACTAATTACTTCACTCTTTGGGATGAGAATATACTTTGTGTGTTTCAAGAAAAAGTCTAAATGAATAACAAATTGTGATTGGCTCCGCAGGTCTAACAGGTAATCATGTGACAATAACATGTGACCGTGTTCATAAACCACATAAGTTGCTTGTTAAAATTAAAGAAAAAATGAAATGAACAGCAATATGACATTTGTTGCCATGTAGCCCAGCTGGGATGTTTAGAGGATAAACTTGGTGCGATAATAACGCTGAGGGTTTAATAAAAATAATATATATTTTTTAATGGTGACAACGAGAGTAATGAAACAACTAGAAGTACTACCTGCTACTTCTTACCAGGCTCAGACTTTTTCTTGGAGGCCTTCTTTTTTGGTTCCTGTGCTGGCTTTGCATTGGCGGCCGGTGCCTGCTGCGACCCCACCGGAGGCACCGCCATGACCGGGACGTCTTTCGTGACAGTCTCCAGGACCAGGGCAGGTTTGTTCTGTGGGGGGGCGGTCTTGGCAGGAGCCGGGGCCGACTTGGTCGCAGCGGGGGCCTGGGACGGCGCGGCTTTCACCGGAGCAGGGGCAGCAGGTGGCTTGCTGGCCGCGGCGGCTTTGGCGACCTCCGGGGCAGGCGTGGACTTGGAGGGGGCAGATTTGGCGGCGGCGGGGGGAGGGGCTTGGACCGGTGCAGGGGCGGCGGCGGGTTTGATCGGAGCGGAGGGCTGAGATGCAGGCTCGACTTTCGCCACCTTGAATGAATGAAAAAACATAATTGTACATCAGTTATGCCAATGCACAAAAAAGAAATGATAAGAAAGTGCATTTCCAAATAGGAGTGAGAAGAAGTAATATACTTCTATAATTAGGGCTGGGACTTGAGGTATTTAAAAAAAAAAAAAAGAAAGATACCGAAAGATACCGAAAACTGGTACTGAAAAAATATTTATTTTAATGCCTAGAAGGTCCTGAGATGACGCTAAAGAAAGTTACTTGGTTGTTTCAGCTCAAAAAATTATAATAAAAATGAAAATAAATGGAATAAATTACCATTATTGTTCTGTTTTATGGTTCTAGATCAGTGACTCCCAAAGTGGGGTCCGGGGCCCCCTGGTTGTTCACAAATCAATCACATAAAAAATATTGAGTTTATAATTAACTTTATATGAATTTGGTATGTAATTTATCCTATTTTCACTGGCTCCTTGTATTTTATATGTAAAATTAAGAGAAAACCATTGGAAAACCATAACATGTTCTTTTAAATTGAGTGAGTTCTTATCTTTGGGGGTCCCCAAGAGATCTTTTGGTCTTTAAGGGGGCCGCGAAACTGTCAAGTTTGGGAATGGCTTGTGTATTTGTTTAATTATAATAAGGATTTAGCCGATGCACTGCAAAAATGGATCTAAAAATTAACATTTCTTGATAATTTCCCGTTAATTTGAGCAGGTCAAATGCAATAAGTCTCTTAACACAAGAAAAAAAAACCTATTGCTTTTAAAATAGGAATAAATATATTACAACTCTTATATTTTTTCTTATACATGTCTTATTTACTTGGCAAGTCAGTATTTCTCAAATTAAGGTAAAATATTCTTATACAAAGAAGTTTTAGCATGTTAAGATCATTTTTTTGCAGTTTAGTCACTAATATTTGCATTTTTTATGTAAATATTTGCGAAATTAATGAGGAAAACATTGTGTATTCTTTAAAAAGAGTGATGTCATAATATTGGGGGGCCTCGTGGAATTGTTGGATTGATATGGGGACCTCGACCTGCTGGAGTTTGGGAAGGGCTGTTCTAGATGATCAATAATTTAGTATGGGTGCATCCTTCAGGTACCGGTATCGTAAACCAAGTATCATTTAAGTACAGGTATCAAACAAAATGAGCGGTACCCAGTCCTACACTGTACATAATCCCACTCCTTACAACAAATATCAGCTTCCTTCATTAGTTTAGCTTTTTTGTAAACTAGTGAATAGTTGGACATTGTTTGAGATCTTGATGGAAACCATTCCATAACGATTACACCAAAGCTTCTTAATTATTATGTTATTATTGTGTGTACTTTTTAATTTGGAAACAATACATGCCCCTTAGATTATATTGCGTTTCCCATTCGATGAACTGATTCTGAACTGATTTCTGCTGGTAATTGTTTCTGGCATTGAACAGAATCTGCAATCAAATCGTGAATCTCTTTATTATGATTTGGTATACCTTCTTCTTCTTCTTGTCTTTGGGAGAGGGGGCAGGCGAGGGCTCTTCCGGGGCAGGTTCAGCAGCGGTGGCTTGGGGCTCGGCGGGTTTGGCCTCGACCTCGGGCTCCGCTTCCACAACGGGAGCCGCGGCAGACTCCGAATCCGCCTCGGACTCCTCCTGACTCCTTTCCGGCTCAGGGATTTTCCCATTGGGTTTCTCTTCCTTCTTTTTACCGCGGCTCTTCTTCTCAGTGGTCTTCTCCTTTTTCTTCTTCTCCGGGCGGGTGGACTGGATTTTGCCCAGCTCTCGGCGCTGTTTGGCCAGTGCTTCTTCGTAGGACGTTTCCTTCATCGAGAAGGTGGACACAAGAGCGATCCCTACAGCGGAGATCACCATGAATCCACCAAACACCATGATGCCGAGGGTCTGGGGGTCGTAGATGTCCATTGTTCAAGTTCAATTGACCTATGATGCAATATAAGTGGTTAGTTAATGACAATAACTGTGAGCGAAACAACTACAAGAAACATGTATATGTCGGACAATGTGTGTAAAGGTCTAAACTACCACAAAGAAAGGATAAGTTGTTTGCAAAAGATATTGCACTGCCTAAATATGTGTTTCTCAATTGGTATGACATGGGGACCCACTATGATGATGATGGAAGCCATGACCCAAGTAAGATAAGATAAGATAGTTCTTTATTGATCTCACAATGGAGAAATTTACTTGTCACAAATTTCTCCATTCAGTTCCAAGTAAGACCTGAACTGTATTACGCTTGGTGTAATGTAAAGTTCTGCATTTTCCTTGTTGGTTTTAGTGTTAAAAGAAATATTGATCAATACAAATTAATACTCGTCTTTAACAGAGTGTTACTATTTTTTCTGTAGAAAAAAAATTGTAAGAAATGTTCCGTGGAAAAGACTTCCAACCGACTGAAATGGTCCCACGACCCACTTTGAATCCTGACAGACGTTGCAATTTGCTAATAGAAATTTAGCAATTTTGATTATATTAATTGTGTTGCCCAAATATGAATGAGAAATGCATCTAATTTTGAGTCAAATCCAATCCAGTAACCCTCTACAAATATTAGCAGTTCATGTTCCTGAGTGTAGCAGCTCATGTCAGTATTTTATTCTTCTAGATGTGTAAAAATGTTCTTATTGTATTTTTTTTTAACACAATTGGACAATGTTCCAAGTTGACAAGACCTTATGTACATCATCATAGGCAAAAATTCTTCAGTCTTCATCTGTACTCTGTAGTTGAAGTGTGGTGCTCCAGGCTTCAGTAGCTGATGACGATCTTTGGAGTAAGATCAAAACGTCCTACACTTCAACTACAGAGTACAGATGAAGACTGAAGAATTTTTGCCTACAATGGACAACTCCTGTACGACTGAGAACCTACACAAACTTATGTGCATCAGTTATGCCAATGCACAAAAAGAAATGATATGAAAGTGCATGTCCAAATAGGAGTGAGAAGAAGAAGTTCTATAATTAGGGCTGGGACTAAAATGTTTTTAAGTACTAAAGGATTTTTTTTTTTTAAAGCGGATACCGAAAACTGGTACTGAAAAAATATTTATTTTAATGCCGAGAAGGTCCTGAGACGACGCTAAAGAAAGTTACTTGGTTGTAAAAATTAAAATAAATGGAATAAATTACCATTATTGTTCTGTGATTCCCAAAGTGGAGTTTGATCATTAAGGTAGTATAATGACCCATAATTGAGTTAAAATTAAAATGTGAATATAAAAAAAAATAAACCCCTTCATGTCTTTGGCTCATACGGCTTTAAGTTTTACATGCACAGACCTCAGGGTGTCACTGTAACCCCTAAACTTCTCATTTTCTTGAGACCAACTACAGGCAGAACAGAGCAGCAATCTTATCAGCAAACTGTGAGGTAAACACCATGGCCAAAGCCTGCTTGTCATATAGATCTGTACCTTATGTAAAAACACATGTTCTGTTCACATTCACCTCTGTACTCTGAGATTACAAGGGAAGGCAAAGGCAAGGCAATATCCAATCAAGTCAGTCCAGTTATAGCTTCAACAAACATTTAGATAATTGGGGATAATTTACACCAGTGTCTCTCTAAATGAAGTAGAAAATCTTGAATGTTTTTTGAATGGTGTCTTCCGTCAGGGCTTTTATAGACTTATATCACAGCCGAGAATGTTTAGCCGCCCTCTGGGGTAGGAAAATTGGCAGAGGCCAGAGGGGAAGTTAAATACCCCTCTTTGATCTATCCTGCTGCAGCATAGTCCTGTTGTAGTGTAGAGAAGAAGACGTAAAGAAAACACATATGTATGAGCAGCCACTATAAAGTCTAACATGAAGAGTTCACGAAAGACAAATAAAGAGATGGAAAAATGCTGAGCTAATCCACGGCTGGGTCCAGAGTCCCTGCTTACTTCAGGGAACAGTTTGCACTTTAAAGTCACACGCCAGGATTTCAAAATAAACTACAATCCCCATATTTGTGCGTCAGTCTTTTTTTTTTTTTTTTTCCTTTTTTCTTAGAACTTTTAAAACTAGTTGGTTTTATGGGTTTTGGACAAAAGTGAAAAAGTATAGGTCTAGAGTGACAATTGTAAAATGCTAATTGTGGGGAAATCTATTTATATAAAGGAGATTGGCTCTATCCAACATCAAAGTGGCTGCTGTGAGGTCAGGCACATCTGGAGCTCACAAAGATGACTGTGGCATTTCATGCAAATCCATCAGCAGAAACCGCTAGTTCAGCCATTGCCTTGAATGTCCTCCACTGCCTTGACTTTAAGATTATTTTAGAATGAGTTACATTTTAGTCAACATTATGAATCAATGAAGTTTTGCAAGCATCCCTGGTGTGACTGTGACCACGTCTTCTGCTGCTGCCTGTTACATAATTGCATATTCCACGTCGCAATAAAACACTTGACAAACCCACAAATAAAAAAGGGATTAAGTGGAAATATATTTGTCTCTAAAAAGTAGTTAGCTGTAAAGTTAGCATCACTGGCTAAGCTACCATCCCCTCTATGAATAAAATCCCACTATTTCTCCACTCACCTCGTTGATGTGGCTCCGTCGGCTTCTTAAAAAATTCAATGTGGGGGGAATCTTTGTGTGGAAATGCTATGCCTCCCTTTGCAAGCCGCCTATCTGCCCTGATTTGTAGCTAACTTGCCTTTTACAGAGGTCCCCCTGCACTCCGCTGGAGAATCCTTGGTCCACTGTGAAGTCGTGGCACTTCGAGCTGGCTAGACGTGTTGGCCCCGTGCCCCAGATAGCGACCATTAATCCAGGAGGCCTCCGATTGGTTGAGAGGCGTTCGGACCGGAAATGGGCCTGCTGGGAGTTGTAGTTTTCCAGCTAAGGCATGCGTGGTCAAAGGTTTTTTTTTTTTTCTTTTTGGTCAAACAAAGTTGCTTTGTTTCAAGGTAAAGTTACAAATAAAGCATCAATGGTGGAGTTAAAGCAAAGACAAACTTTATATGAGGGTTCCTACTTTTTTCAAGTGGATTTTATTTCAAAAATACTTATTTAGGCCTGTCTGTGCCTAAATACATTTCTTGAAGACAGTTTGTTCTATGAATGGCCAATAGTAGAGATGTATCTAGCTCAGTGGTTCCCAGAGTGGGGGTCGGGAGGCCCTGACCTGGGGGTCCCCAAATTACTTGAAGATAAAATAAATAGAAAAAAATAACACTGTTTTTAATATACTGTTCAGTTTAGGACACTATATATTTGTGAATTGAGGTCAAATAACTAAATAAACTAAATAAATCCACAATAATACAGTATATTTTTAATGTTTTGCCACTTTAAATTATTACAAAAGGGAGATACTTTTTACAGTGGGGGTCCCGAGTCATTCACATGTTTATTTTTAGTTTTGTTTTGAACATGTTTTATTTATTTGCCAATGTCTATCCTGAATGTATAATCATTTTAAAATTAAGTTTTAAATATAAATTTACATACCTGGAAATCCCCAAAAATGGATGCACAAATAATCACATATGTTGGTAGACTGGTGAATTGGTACATTATCGAATGACCTAAGTGTCCATTATACTGATTAAAGGCACTATATCTGATTTTTTTTTCCAAGTAGTGGAATGAAATTTGATTTGCCCTCCTAGTATATTGTAAACTCCGATATTTCTTGGGGAAAAATACTGCTAAAATACTAAATATGAAGCATTTGTACCAATTTTATGAGCTTACAGGCTAGTTTTCTTTAAAAGTGACCCAGCAAGTTCTGAAATGCGCTTATAAAATCATCACTGTGAAGCAATTGGATTTCAGAAAGGTGTTAAGAAACTTACGAATATGTTTGGACCAAAAGTATCAATTAAATTTGCTCGCTCCCACTGATGAAAAATATCAGGTATTGTGCCTCTAAGTTTAGCCTCTATAGTAATTTCACATACAGTGTAAACTATAAAACCTACATAGGCCTCTATAGGCTGAATTATTAGTGAGACATTTGGTCTGGTAACATAAACAGATGGTAGGAGTTTAACAAATCAATAGCCAATAATAATTAACCACATGACATCAAAAGATTTGCACATAGTGTTACGTTGCAACACACTTTTGGCATTTTTCCTCTCCAAAGCCCGGTGTTCACTCTCATTATAAATCCTTTGGCTGAATGCTTAGACCTCATTACATCAAATACAAAAGTAGAGGCCAATACACAGCTGAAGACGCAGCAGTAATTTGTCTTCATACGATTTCCCATTGTGCGACGAGGCTAACCTCATTGTCACCTATGTCAGTCAATTAAAACCTGATCTGACACGGTTTGTTCTCCAGGACTATCCGGGCAGGGCAGGGCAGGGCACGCTAACCTAGAAAAAGTTGCAGTACAGCGTGCAGCTCACAAAACTTTCTGGTCATTTGAGCTCTCCTGTGTTGTGACAAAAAAAGACCATTGTCAACATCATGTTGTGAGCTACTATCCTGTGCTGTACCAGGGGCTTTGTACCAGGTATTGTCTAAATTTAGATCTCGCACCTTTCTAATTTGAAGTGTAAATGGGAACCAATGGGAATCCCATGAGTATTGCGTGTCATTTCCTTTGCGGGTTTGCGAATTTTACATGTGTACTGTACCATACCAGCTGTAGTAAGTGTAAAACTGGTAGTAATTTCTTCAGGCGGTACTCAGGGTCATCAGTAATTTTAGACTTTATTTTCATTAAAGTTGTAATTAAGTTGGTCGTCGTCCTTAATTTAGCACAAATAAAAGATCTTGAGACTTTTATAAGGTGGTACTAAGTTTGAGAACCACTGCAAGATTAAAAGGTGTGAAAAATACGATCAATATCGCAGCCTGCTGTTTGTATGTATATCAGAATGAGAATGTTTTGGTATATACCAGGCATACCCAAAGTATGGGGGCCAAATGCGGCCCTCAGACCAATTTTTGGTGGCCCAAAATATTCTTATTGAATTGGCACATGTCGTCAGAGATGATGTTTTTCTGTAGGTTTAACAGGTTTTCTGCACAATCAAAGCCTCAAAAACTTAACACTTAATTGTGAGACAGGTTCCAGACAAACTAAAGGTGTGGGGAGAAGGTTTAAAACTCTCTTTAAATCAACCCAGTTGAATTTTGGACTGCGCTTCCATGCTGTACCCACTTCAATATGTGGCCCTCGATGAAAAAAGTTTGGACACCCCTGGTATATACTGTATAATATGTTTGTGTAGGTTCTCAGTCATACAGGAGTTTTCCATCGTAGGCAAAAATTCTTCAGTCTTCATCTGTACTCTGTAGTTGAAGTGTAGGACGTAGGAGTAAGATCGAAACGTCCTACACTTCAACTACAGAGTACAGATGAAGACTGAAGAATTTTTGCCTACGATACTGTATAATAATTAGCAAAACTAAAATGGACTAAAATGCACCATACTTTTGCTGCTGGTTTGGAAGAAGACTACTTGTTTGTTGTAAAAGTATTCACACTTAAATGATATTGAATATAACGCATCTTAAAAAAAGAAAAACTGTCTGTAATAGTCTATAATGAATCCTATTTTACAAAATGATTCCTTTAAAGTTAGTAAACAGCCTGTCATCGTTATGTAAATCATAATGAATCATCTCGACGCCTGTGATTTCGAGCCCTATAGTGTCAACAAGTGAGGAGTAAACAAAGTACTATCCTGCCAGTTAATTTAGTTAAGATTTGAGAGTTTAGCAATGTTTTTATTTTATTTTATTGAACTTCCTGATCGGTTTATGTCAGCAAATCCCAGATGTCCATGTGACTGTGTAAAGTGGATTCACGGCCTCTGGATCAAATGCACAGTACCTTGAACCCTTAAGAGCTTTTGAAAGCCTTGTGAAGCAGCAGGACTCACTCAGGGAAAAGCACAAGAGGCTGCCACGTTCACCTCCAACCTCCATTTGAGAGGCTCTTGTACAGTATTTGTGAGAAGAGGAGGCAGATTGTTCAAGACAAAATATCTGCAGCATGTTAAAATAAATGGTGTTGCTTAAAACAGATTTGGCTAGAATAGTTACTCAAACAAAACATCTTTTTTTCTTGTCACTTCACATTGCATACTGTACATTAACCTACAGTATATTAATGATATACTCTGTACATGATATGGCCTATGAAACAAAAAACAAACAATACTACAGTTTGTGTGTGAAAGTTAAATACTAAATTGGGACTCACCACAGGGTCTACGGTTCTTTTTTCATCCATTTTTCAGACATTATGAATAGGGATGGTCCGATATGAAAATTTTCTGCCGATATCGATATCCGATATTTCCCTCGCTGCTGTGGCCGATATCCGATATTTGCCGATATTAATATCAACATTTAA
>OMNZ01005760.1:20478-43044 GCA_900303255.1 Lesueurigobius sanzi | reverse complement strand
TGGACCACTTACCGGTCAGTCTGCTGATGTTCAATATAAGAAGTTGACATACAGCCTGGTGTCCTCATCATTGTCTCCAGTGGGGTTTTGTCAACTTAAGTCTGCCCCATAAGTCCCACCTGAATATTCATCCTGGCTCTAGTGGTGTTCTGTCCGACACTCAAGGATGATAACTGCAAATATGACCCAGTGCCTTACAGTCCTTACAATCCACACAGTCAGCGTTATCCACCCAACAGGATATGGACAGAATGAGACCTAACACATAAGGCTGTGTGCTGTTTTTGACCATAACAAGACGTAAATCGTAGGTAAAGTTATTTTGTTTATGTGTTCTAAAGCTTGATAAAAGCTTGTGGCCATTGCACTGTGTTGTTGTGGCTCAAATTGACTTATATAGTTGAAAAGACAGAAAAAGGACAGACCTTTTGATCGGTAGGAAGACTATGAGGCTGCATGCTGTGAAAATATAAAAGATATGGTGTTTCCACGTTGCATGGGCGTCCTTTAACAGGTTAAGCGATGATGCCAATTATGAAGAAACATGCTAAGATCACCTAAACATGCCTTCTTTTCATCGCGGTTACCAATAGTAGTGTTTACTGTCACTGTCCTCGGATTGTCAGCTAAATACACTCCTAAAACTTCTATTATACATTGCAGTAGTACTCATTCATTATATTTGAGCTTCATGAAACGCTGGAGACGCAAGGAAGAACAAAAACCTCAGCCTTTGGGGTTGGGTTATTGCAGTATTTAAAATTGCGATATCGATTAATCTTGCAGCCCCATCATGAGGGCACCCCATTTAAAAATGATTCTTATTTCCAAAACAGTTTTAGACTTAAACTTAGACAGACTTAATTGATCCAAAAGGGAAATTGCGTCGTCACAGTAGCTCAAATCGTAATCTTAAAATAAAAATAATGAAATAAGTCCTAAAATACCAACAACAAAATAATAAATGTGAGAATAGAATAAAGAAAGAAATTCGGATATAGGTACTCTGGAATATACATATCTGAGAATATGTACACATTTACAAGTATAAAATACAGAGATAAGATACTAAGTACTAAAAAATAGATGATAGAATTTTCAATATACAATATATACAAAGACGAAGCAAATATAACATGAAAGATACAGTATATGGTGCTGTATATTGATAAAGTGACTCAAGAGATTGTGAGCTCTTCAAAAGGTTAACATTTGGTGAAGCTATAAAATACAATTATGAATTGCACCTTGATCCTTATTCTTTTGAGTGAGAGAGTTATACTGTATTCTGGAATAGGTTGTGTTCACGTTATAGAATTATATTTTAGTTGGAGGGCAGGTGCCTTCCAACTACAGTAGGAGGAATTGAAAAAAAATGTCCAAAAAGGAAATGGGTAAATGTTGGATTCACAAACCTGCTGTATTATTCTTATGGCTGAAAGTCCTTTCTACTGGCCAACATGCACATGTTTTTGACCACTTTTATTATAAAAAAACACCTTAGTTCATATGTGCCGAAAGACAAGGTATTTAACTCTGTGACAGTTTGTGTTTCATGTGGATTGGCCCAGGAATTACAGAGAAATTAGCAATAAACTGAGACATCTGCACTTTCAATAGTCACTAACAGAATTTTCAGCTTCCCTCCACCTCAGTTTTAAAATATAGGCTCTTTGTTCTGTTGTGATGTCACCTTTTAAATCTAATCTTTTTTATTGCACCTGACATTGAAGGGTGTGGTCATTGTGAATATACAGCATGTGCCCTGCATTTGATATTGATACTGCTTAAGGTTCCTAATGGATAAATAAGTGGTTTTGATTTGAAATACTGTATTAGCATGTGTAAAGAGGGGCTTCGACACAAGACCACAGTGTAATGTTTGGTGCAGACCCCTCTCCTGTGTGGTGCTGCTGAGCCCTGGCGGACCCTGTTTAATGATGTGTGCTGCTGTGCATGTGAGCACGTCCACATGTAAAGAGAGCAATCAGGCCCAGCTGTACCTGGCCTCGCTCCACAGAGCACAGCATTTGGCTCTTTTAAAAAAGCAGAAGGGTTTGATATGGCAGAGATGCAGTCATTTGGCTGATCTAATGGTCGCTCCCAGAGGATCCATATCTATGTGCAAACACCAAGAAATACATCCAGCCTTATAACCAGCTGAATACATTATCATATATGACCAACCCCCAGCCTCACCCTGACATGGACACTGTTTATTCACACATAAACACTCATGTATATTTCAGAGAGACACCTACAGAAATCAAATAGTCTGAGATTTGCTGTTGCTCTGCTCTACTTTAGAGTTTATTACAGTTGAGATGTTTCCTTTTTTGTCAAATGCATCTCTGCAGGTGAATTCAGATCTGAAGACGTCCTCACCCGGGGGATGTCTCCAGTGTTCTCCTCTCATCCTTCAAACACAATCTCTCCTGTAGCCTTTTATCTTACCCCAGCCCCCCTCAGCAACCGCCTCGCCGCTCCCCAATCCGTTCCCTGTGCACGAGTGTGGCAGCCAGCTCCTGTTGCTGTAAGCCCAGCTTGTTAAAGGAAACACTGGAGCATGGTCCTCTCACCTTCCCGCTGCTCCCACTTTTAATTAGACAGCTGTTTGTGTGTGTGCATACTGTATATAGCCAATATACTGCAAGTATGCCACTGCTACATGTGCCCTAATAGTGATGCTAGATTTTAGTCTCATGATCATGGGCTTTGAAGTTATTTAGTGCATGATTGTATTTTTTTCTTTACACCTTTGCAAAGACATTTTCATTATTGCCTGCATTGTTGTGTGTAACTGTACGATAGCATCTGGTGTATTTTCATGTTATATCTTACTCAAAAGTGGTGTTTTGTTTCTTTTATGCATTTTTCAGTAATATTGTGTTTTTATGAATGTTTTAGTTTATATTATCAGGTAGAGCCGAATGAGAACCAACCAATTCTCATTTACAAAAGCGACCTGACCAAGAGGCAGCGTTGACATTACAGTATAAAGTACACATAAAGGACTGTTTCAGTACTAGAAATCATTTGCAAAGGTTTGTCTTTGTACAGTACATGAACATTTAAATTGTTCAAAATCATCTGCACTCATCAGTACCCACAGATCTGAGGGAGAACTTGATGTAGAGTTGTGCTCATAAGTTTACATACCTTATAATCTTTTGCCCATTTTTCATAGAATAGGAATGAGAAACACAAAAGTCTTTTTTTCCACTCCTGGTTAGTGGTTGTGCAAAGTCATTTATTGTCAAAGAACAGAAACTACTAAAATGTTCCTGATCTGACGTTTACATGACCTTCAACAACTGCCAGGAAAATTGTTCAGGAGCAAAGAAAAACTCACTTCAGCTGAAATACAGGACTCTGACAAAATTGGACTCTGAAAAAAAATGTTTGTTTCAAGATGCACAATATATAAACTTTTGATCAGGGACATTTGGCTAGTTTCTAGTTGAAAAGCGTAAACAAACAGGTTTTTTTGACAATACATTTCTTCTAAATGGCTTCTCACAACCACTAACAGGGTATGTAAACTTTTGTGCACAACTGTATGTTCACAATTCAGAAACTTCCATCAGACTTGTTTCGATCCTGTCACTGGTAAAACTCTACTACGTTTTAGAAGTTCTTAAAGCCCTTGAAAACAAGATGGTTCCTCTCAATAAATACATGTAAAATAATAATAAATGTATTTTTCAGACAAACACATGATTGTAAGTTTTATTACTGTTTATTTTATTACAAAAATACCAACAAGTCGTTCTAAGAGCCTGAATAAAACATTATATATCGAGCCTAATAGCCAGACACCTGCATTGCTGTGGTCAAAGAAGCCTTGTTGCCACCTCTGCTATAATGGAATCAAACATGTTGTGTTGGCCCTGTCTGCAGAATAATCCCATCAGCTGCACTATATGGCTGCGGCGCTGGGCTGCCCTGGAGCTGGACATTTACACAGAGAGATATGCTCCTCCCCCAACACCATCAGGGCGGCCTATCTCTCTCCTATGTTATTGTAAAAGACACACATTTGGGCTTGAGTCTATGCCCAAACCTCTCCACTGTTAAACATTTAGCCAGAGATAAAACATACACAAGCTGCTCTGAGGCCAAAGAGAAGTTACATTCCAACGTGACTAGCCAACAAGAGCACCTCTGCAGCATGACATAAGGGGCTAATTATGCTAAGAACAATGCATTACCTCCACCATGTGTTTTAAAGGCGGCCATTCCTCTAATGCGCCGCACAGTATAAACATATTAGCACAGAGAAGGCTGACAGAGGAGACTCATGGAGGAATTCTTAACCAGTGTCCTTGTCAAGAGGAATAGAATAATGTTCTGTGAGCCAGGCATTTCTGATTAACATGTCCCGTCCTGCCTGCTTACTCTCTGTCCTCTATCCCAGCACGACCAGTTTACCTTTCATTATGAGACCCCCGGTGCAAAATGTGTTTGCTGATAAGAGCCATGTGGTTTATCAACAGTTTATAAAGGACTGCAAATGGATAAATCAAACCAGCGCACATCCGGAGGCCAGCCAGTTCTTGCGAAAGTGCACCGCTGACTGAAAAGAGTGGCGATCGGTGAAGAGAAAGATAATAAAATATTAGAAATGACGGTGTCGGAGTGGTGCAGTGTGAGACGGGAGGCCGGGGGTATCCAGTTCCAGCGTCTTGTAGCCAAACACAGTGCGTCCTCTGTCAGTGCTGAGTCTGCCTGCTCATTATCTGCATATCTGCGCTTCTATCTGAGGGGAAAATGCAGCGTTGCAGAGTGACTTTCAGAGCGATACGCTGATCACAAGCGCAGCTCTTCTCCAGGAACACTGTGGTGACTGCTGCGTTCTGAATCCTGCAAAACCGAAATGAGGAATGTTCTGTTTTCGCCTCTGAAAAGCAGAAATCTCGGTCACAGATTGAACTAAGCTTCAAAAGGCACATGTAATTTAGCAGTTTTAGATTGGCTATCGGCGCACATGAAACAGTTGTGACAAAGGTAATTGCCTGCGTGCTCCGCTATAATGACAGACTTGAGGTATCGCTAGAAGTTCTTATGCCAACAGGTATGTGCTTTCAGGCATCAGTTAAAAAAAAAAAATAAGTAAGATAGGTATGCATGAATTGTCCAAGGTGCATTCATTTCTCTGTTATTGATTTTCTTCAACAATGTGCTCTGCTTTGTCTGCAGAGTTTCAATATTTCTATTATGTGGCACAATAGTAGTGTATAAATAGCCTCTGTTTCCACAGGAAATATACTGTGTCTGTATGAGCATTTAACTTTACCGGACAGACCTGCAATAGATTGTCCAGGACATAGCTTTTCATTGAGCCAGCGTCTCATTAGGACAGAGCAGTGCTGTGGCCTTAACTGTCAGTGTGTGTCCTCTGGACTGGCTCGAGTCCAGCTCCTCCCTGACCAGAGTCTGCACACTCAGCTGCAGAAGGAGGCCTTTATTAGTTGGTTCTGCATGATTAATTGAACATCTGTTTGCAGAAAGATGGCTGACCCCACTCCCAGCTGTTTACCTCTTGAATAAACAGTTAATAAGCCTGCACAGAATGTCATATCTGAGGTGGAGTGTTTGACTTTACTTAGAGCCCATCCTGTTTTATTTGCAGTAAACAACAGTGGACATACTGTACAGTTGATGAAATCCCTTGTGTCTTGTTGTTTTTTTTTACACTGCATTATTTAGTGACTATGTTGCTCCCAAAGCTTGGTGGTGCAGTTAAAGCCCTTTCCTTCTCTCTCCTGATTAGCACTGTCTTTGTTCTGTGAGTGGTGGCATGCCATGAAGCGAGATGGCTTTAAAACAAGCTGCTGCTGTGCTGATCTGATTCACACATACCCCCCTGCTCGCTTTGCATGGGCAAAATGGATCTGGTTTTGTTTGTTGTTTGGTCTCTGAATGTTTAAGCCTCTGGAGAGATTTGGAACATTTCACCCTTTCCCTTTCATTTTCACTATAGTATTAGTGTCTGCAGGGGTATTTCGGGTGTGGGTGGGATGTCTATAATTACTTGCACAGTAATGCTGGAATGGGGGTATAATTAATAACGACATTTTTATTTTCTCAATTGCAGATTGTTGTAGTTTTTGACACAGCCTCTTTTTCTCTCTCCGCAGGCTGCCTCCATGGCCTTGAGCAGTTTGGGACATGTATACACCGCCATCGGGGACTATCCAAATGCCCTGGCCAGCCACAAACAGTGCGTCCTGTTGGCCAAGCAGTCCAAGGATCAGCTGTCCGAGGCCCGAGAGCTGGGCAACATGGGCGCGGTCTACATTGCCATGGGAGACTTTGACAACGCGGTACAGTGCCACGAGCAGCACCTGGGCATTGCCAAAGCGCTGGAGAACAAGCGCGAGGAGGCCCGGGCCTACAGCAACCTGGGCAGCGCCTACCACTACCACAGGAACTTTGACAAGGCCATGTCCTACCACACGCACGTGCTGGAGCTGGCCCAGGAGCTTGAGGAGAAGTCGATCGAGATGAGAGCTTACGCGGGACTGGGTCATGCTGCGCGGTGCATGCAGGACCTGGAGAGGGCCAAGCAGTACCACGAACAGCAGCTTTCCATTGCAGAGGGTTTGAAAGACCGGGCGGCAGAAGGACGAGCCTCCTCCAATCTAGGTACGTTTAAGCATGTCTTAAGATTCTTAGAGCAAGGGAATTATGCTTTTGGCAGGAATTTGACAACATGCTACTGATTGAATGGTAAGGACGGCGCTTTATGGTTACAAGAGGAGCTTACGTTGCACCTCAAATGGCAATATTCAAAGATAGGGCTGGGGCGATATGGCCAAAAAATCTTATCACGATTGTCTTTAGTTTAAATCACAATTTCGATTTTATCACGATTCATGCGTGAATTGTCTTTTAAAGGCGACTAAAGCCATCTGCTTCTTCTTGGGTTTAGTCCTGGTTTAGTCTTGGTTTAGTCTTGGTTTAGTCTTGGTTAAGACCTGTTTTAGTCCAAGTTTCAGAGTTTTCCCTCATGGTTTAGTCCTGGTTTAATCCTGGTTCACTCTGTGATATTGTTCAGGTTTAGACCCGATTCAGACCCAGTTTTCTCTTGGTTTATTTCTGATTGAGTCCTTGGGTTTAGACCTGATTTAGTCCTGGGTTTAGTCCTGGTTTAGTCCAGGATAATCATCGTTTCACTCTGTCCCTTTTTACTTTGGTCCTGGTTTAGACCTTGATTTCAGTCTCTGCTTTAGTCTGGTTTATTTCTTCTTTCAATCCAGATTCAGTCTGTGATATTGTGCGATTTTAGTCCTGGTTTAGACCTAGTTTTCTCCTGGTTTAGTTCTGGTTTAATCCTGACAGTAGAAGCAGTGAGTGGAGATCAGTATTTGAGCTCAGAGCGACGTTGAACATAAAAACCACTGAATCACGATATGACGATGTACAAAAAAGCAGATCTATTGAAAGATTAGGAATAAAATAATTAGACTACTATTGGCAGATTTTTCTTCCTCTTCTTTTAAAGTATTAGGTATATTGTGGTTGCATCTTATAGGTCCAACTGTACTGTGACACATAAATTGAGGACATGGCCTTGTGCTTCAGCCAAAATGTGTTAATTTGCAAGGAAATAGTAACTGCCTAAAAGAATAAAAATATATCCCAGCGAATTATACGGTTTTATGGGAAATTTCCTCTTCAGTTATCAGCTATGCCCCCACCGTTAAATTCCCCCAGACTTAATCATATCTTAAAAAAAAAAAAAAATTGCTCTGGACCAAAATGGGACTGAGAAAATTAAATTCATATCTTGATCTTTTGAATAGAAACAAAAATGTAAGAATCAAAGCCTTTAATACCCAGTCTTTTGCGACAAATCCGTCTGCAATGAAAAGAAAGTCCTATCAAGGTAACCTTGTGGAGTCACATGACGGTGAAAACAGCTCGACGTAAGGATAAGGTCTCTAATAATATATTTAATACTCTGTAAGATTTATAGTCACACCAATTCCACTGTATCAAGCCCTGCGCCCCGTGACTTATGACGGCTATCAAAACTGTTGTAAACCTGCTTTTAATGGACAACTAAGTGGCATAGTATCTTCTCCCACATGAAATATTATTAACCTAATGTGTAAAAGTGGTAGAGCATGAGTGGGGTTAATACACTGGAGATAAATTGCAGTTCTCCTTTGACTGGGCTAATGGTCAGACAGGCGGCTCTACATGCACCCACACCTTACGTAAGCCCCCGTAAATTCAGCCAGAAAACTTTATGATGGTCCATACATGGTTTAGCTGGAGTGGGCACTATTATGTCAGATGCCTTTTTATCGTCTCCAAACGGGTGATTCCCATTACGGCGGCCACATGTGCCTTATGCGTTCTCAACATCCCAACTTTATGGTTAGAATTTGAATAGTTAGGATTAGCAGGTCGCAAAGATGGCAGTTATTTGGGTCTTTGGCTGAGAACGACATGAAAACAGCTAAACCTGTAGTTTAGACCTCGACAGACATGTTCGGAAATGATTCTTGTATTAGTTACAGGCAGCAAAAGATTTATGTTTTTAATGTTTGTTTGTTTTTCTTAACCTTTTACCCTCGGAGCCGATACCGAAAAAATTACAATATCGGGTATTGTTTCCAAATATCTGATACTGAACCAATATTTTAACCTACTTAATCTAAGTGAATATGGACATATACTATGATACTATGAACCTATAGTCACTCATTGAGTCAGTTTTACACTTTGAAATAGTATTTTAGATCGCTACGCAAGATACTGTAGTTAGCAGCCCTATGCTAATGTTAGCTTCAACCAATCAATGCTGTGGTTGAGTGAAATGGAGCATCATAGTCCCGCCCACCAGCTCATCTATACACGCACGCGCCTCGGTGCCGGAAGTAATAATCATATTAAAAAAATTGCATATACTTTTTGAAAAAAATGTATATCAAATGTTTAAAAGAACGATAGCAGCTAATCAGCTACATGGAGACGTATGGGCATAAAACACACAATAATAAATTAAAATTGTATCCAAAACTTTATAAACCAAAAAGTTATAAAAATATTTCGCCCTGTTTTCAAGTATTGGGTATTTTCTTGCTTGTAAAATATCTGCGCTATGGCTAGCAGTTAGCACGTAGCTGATTAGCCTCCGTCGTGCTTTTAAACTCGTACAATTAGAATTTTTCGAAAAGTCCATGCAATTTTTGAATGGGACGGTATTTCCGGCACCACGGCGCGTGCGTGTACAGACGAGCTGGTGGGCGCGACTATGATGCTCCTTCTCTGTATTAATATTACATGGACCAATCAGTTTTTCACTCATTACAAAACAGTTTACATAAACAACAAATACTGTATGTTATCTACAAACCTACTTTTTTTTTCCATTCTCACGGTATCGGTTGGTATCGGATATCGGTAGATACTCAAACCCCAAGTATCGGTATCGTATCGGAAGCAAAATAGCTGGATCAGTGCATCCCTAGTAAAATTCGCATTGTGGGCACTATACGATTGGGAGCTTGTTTTTACATTGCTGAAATGTTTTTATTTATGTTTTTGGTTTTGTGAATTAGTCGTTTCAGAACATATAACTTGTAACTTGTTCCGCTGAGTGGCTTTAATAGCAGGATAATGGCAGTGTCAATATTATAGTGTCACCAGCCACCAGATGGTCAATGAGGAAAAGATGTAATTGAATGGGTTGTTGCCATGAGCCCTATAGTTCAAGAACAAGCCCAACCATCATGGACGTACAGTTACTGTGATCACTCGACCCCACACTGGGACGTATCTCCACCGTCTTTTTCACTTCTTTTCATTATTTTTTTGATTGCTCCCACTTCCCTTCGCTCTCCTTTCACCCCTACTGATTGTAATCTGCGGCTGTCAAGCTCCCAGTAATTGAAACTGACTTGATGAATCGCTTAATTACCTTTAATAGCTGATGCAAGAGGAGCAGAATAATGAAGATAACAAAAGGATGAAGTGGTGGTGGTGGAGAAGCATCGGCCTCTAATTGGCCCATTGTTGTTGTTGTTTTTTTTTACTTTGCGTTCCCCGTTTGTTCTGCCATCGCTGCCCTCAAGGCCAAAAACGCACGAGACGATACTGGCTCGAGCTAACCAACTAACTAACAGGATGTTGTTGCGAACTTCACAAAATGCCGCCTTGATGTAGGATACAAAGACCAGAAGGATGAGCCAGATTAACGAGAAGTGATAAAAGGGAAAACACAATGAGCGTGAGACTGCGAGATGTGAGGAAGTTGCAGAAACAGTGAAAACCAAGCTTTTATTATGCCCTCTCGACTTGGCGTTAATGTTGCATGCAGCTCGGGCGGAGAAGACGCTGACGTGACTCTGAGGAACAGTTGTATAGACATCACTGGAGCTTTAATATCCAACCACGATGCCCAACGGTACCAGCTACCATGACCTATAAAACGAATGAAAATCTTGTGTCCCAGCAATGTATTATTCATTAATTGGCTAACATACCCCCTGGTCAGCAATATTTAATATCCAAGGAAGCACTGTGCTAGATTCCATGTGCTTCACTATTCAATACAATTAGACTAGTCCTAAATTACAGTTTCTTTTCCTCCGGTGTAGCTTGCACTCTTTGGCCACATGACAAGGAGAATTACATGAATTAGTAATGCTAAGGGTTACTAATTGGAGTTTCTTTCCCTCCCCAGTCTAAAACCATACAATCCTTTGCAGCTTGGCTTTGCTGGTGTTTACAAAAATAAAAAGTCTTAAAACAGCAGCACTGTTCCTAGAAGACACTTTAGAAGGAATGTACAGTACAAGCAACTATGTGGTACAGTCCTGGTTTTCCCATTTGGGTCCAAATTCCACAAAATCCTGTGTCAGAACGTGTTATGTTTTACTTGGCTGTTCCAGGCCCCACTGTCGATGTGAGTGTACATATTAAAGATTCATCATGGGACATTCCCTCAGCAAGTATTTTAAATTCAAAGGCCCTATACCTGTTTACACGCTCCGTATTTAATTTTTGTAAACATTAAATCATCAGCTTTTAATGTGACTTATTCTATTTAATTTTCTTTTCCATTTAACTGTTTTTATCTATCTATCTATCTATCTATCTATCTATCTATCTATCTATCTATCTATCTATCTATCTATCTATCTATCTATCTATCTATCTATCTATCTATCTATTTATCTGTCTGTCTTTAACTTCTTCTATTACTAACTCTACAGAAAAAAACTTGCTTTGACCTTGAATATAACTGTATTTTGAAATATTAATTTGATTCAAAACCCAATGTTTCATTTGTTTTTTATGTGATCTATAAAATATGAAGGATAGCTCTAATTCAAACCGATCTAAATGCCTACACTAAGTATTAAACTGCAGAATAAATTGGGGAATTGAAGAAACAGTAATATTTTACTTCAATTGATTGCTGTGTTATTGCGAGCAGGAGTTAGATGTAGCCACTATTTTCAGTGTTTAGTGCAGCCCTCTGCTGGGCCTCCTCAGTCTCCTGACAGAGGACCATCTCATAACACCAGACCAGAGGCTATAGCAAAACTATAGCATAGCATAGCATTTAACAACAGTTTAGTGCGCTTACCGGTACATAAAAGATTAGCACACTATCGAGTACACTTTTGATAACCTGATTGGTAATGTTTTATTGTTTCTCTTGTTTATTTTACCTGGCAGATTCCTGGATCTTCACAGTCCTTAGCTCTTAATGACACAGTGATGCACATTGCAAACACAACACTCCCCCATCCCTCAAAGTCACGACTGCTGTGTGTCTGTGTGTGTAATACTAGCTGTGTAATCAGAAGTGACAGAGCCTTGGCATGCCTTTAACATGTGGTTATGGAGGGACTGATAGGCCTCAAGACTGATGATGCTTTCACTCCAGTAAAACTATTGAATCATTTGTTCCACATTATAACTCCTTTTATTCCTTTTTACGGCTTCATCGTTTATCTATACAAGGTTAGGATCATTGTTGAATTTTATTTCTGCCAGTCCCTGAAGTCTGTCCTCTGCGTATCTGCGTCCAAAACTATTCATGGGGATGTTTGGTGTGATTTTATTCACTGTCCAGCGTCACACTGTTCCCTAATCCTCTTATCATATGGGGGGTAGAAATATATATTTTACTGCCAGTGTAGCTCCAGGCATTGCCCTAGGCTTATGGCAAATTTGGCTGCCAAACCGCACCACGGTCCTATGCAACCTCAGCCTGTGTAGCCGCCTTCCCCTGCCCCTCCATCCATCGCTGAGCCCCAGATCCATTTTTAGCCTGCAGCACAGAACATGTTTGCTGGTAATACATCAGTAGGCATTATATCCTCGGTAAGATCAGTCTCCATGGGGAAAAACATAACCTTGGGAGTGACTTTGTGGTGGAGACTGTCAGTGCTTCTCCTCCAGTCTGCCTGCAGTGAATCTTAACCTGCTTCCTGTTTGACTAAGCAACAAAGTTTGAACCATTACTCCCAAAATATCGCAGCACTTTGCTATTTTATGTTCTACCTTTCTGTGTAAATAAAGCTTTACTTGCTTCATCAATCAATCAGGTTGGGTTTATTCATCCTTAAAAGCCCTGCACATGAATTTTTAAGCACATTAATGTGACTTTATGTGTACATCTGGCCTGTCCATGTACTCAGGATTATCTACAATTAAAGGTGCATTACTTAACTTCTTATGTGGAAAAAGACCCTTGATATTAGTCAAATCCATCCATCCTTAAGTCACGCCACGGTGGAAAGGGTCCCAGTTGACAGGTCGCTCTGAAACAAGGGAGAGAAAGGGGGACCCAATGTGAACAGCAATTGTGAACAGATTAAAAATTAAAATATAGACAACAAGAACAAGAGGATAGGGTTCAGTGTACCGTACTTCCCCCAGCGCCATTGCTCTCAAGGCAGCCTAAGCTTACCCCCTTTTGTATTGAAAAAAATTGTATATAAAGTAGATGTACAGCCATACACAAATTAAAAATATTCTGTTGTGTAATTTCAATGATGTTTGATTGCGCACTTTTTTCTCATAGTTTGGCTGGTCCTGCGACTTATATATTGGTATGTTACGTTAACATACCAAACACCAATTCAGTTTGTGGTTTATGCTTCGTGTAGCTGAATAACCATCAATGTGCTACGTTAGCATACTGTGCACCTATTCAGCCTGTTGTTCTCTATTCTATTGTTATCGTTATTACTTGCCTTTCAAGATGAAATGTCTGTTCTTGGTCTTGGATTTTTGAAAATAAATTTCCCACAAAAAATGTGACTTTTAGTCCAGTGCGACATATATGTTTTTTTCTTCTTCATTATGCATTTTTTGGCTGGTGCGACTTGAACTCAGTAGGAAAATACAGTAGGTCTAATGGTAGTTGGATAGTCACACATTTTACGAGGTGGTACTTGATGTGAAACGTTTGAGAACTGCTGATCTAGAATAAAGCTAATATTTTTAAATGAGGAGACACATGATAAGCCCCAAAAGATGAAAGAAAACATGTCACCGACTTAACATTTCCCAGTCTTTTTCGACACAGCTCAGACCTCAGTTGAGGAGAGCTTGCGCATGTACACCATGTCCTCCGGAGTCCCTCTGTGTTGTTTAGAATCAGTGGGACTATTTACATACACTGTGTTCGGGGCCTTCTTGTGGTGAGCTGTGAACGAAATCAATGGGAAAATACACACGGCGGTAACTAATCTACACAGCACCATCACAAACCGACCACAAGCCACAAGTCTTTCTCCGTCGCTGCGTCCCACCCACTCTGGCTCCGAGTCTGGTTATATATACAGTATTAGCCATAGTCTCCATGTTGATGCAGTGTGGTGAAAACATGTCCAGGCAGCATGGTTTCTGCGCTTTCTGTTGATGCTCTTCCATGAAATTGCGATTGATTGTTTTTGCCAACCGTGTACGCAAACCTGAAAAAAATATTGGACGGCCATCTTTCACATGCAAATTGTGAATGGTGTCTTTTGATAGCTAAGTGAAAAGGCAGAAAGATTGACTTATTCTTTCATGATTGTCGAGGGAGAGAGGAGATATGGTGATAAATCTCTGTTCTGAGTTTATTTGTCATTTTTTGTCATTTTGATAGAGGCTCTGGGTTTGAATGTGTGTGTTGTGTGGCAGATGGCTGCTTGCTGAGGCAAAACTATTATTTTTCAAAGGAAGGCGTTTTATCAGATATAATATGCGCTGCTACGGGTTTGCTGCCATTTATTGTCCCCCTTATACCAACTTCATATTTTTTCTGAGATTTCTTTTGTCTCTTTCCCTTCTCGTCTCTCTCCACATCTTTGTAGTTGACAGTCTTTAACTCCCACTCATCGAGATTGTATTAATTTTTAAAGGTTTTACTATTGCATGTGCGTATTGTACATAATGAATGTGATGATGTGTAAGCAAACAAAAAACAGATGGCTCAGAGAGAATACTTTAAAGACTTAAGGGTTTGTTTTGCACTTGAAGAGTTGACTTCACTTTCACTCTAGTAATTGCTAGTTTTCCCACGAAATGATCTAAACTTCCCCTCTCCTTTCCTCTTCTGTCCACAGGCATAATCCACCAGATGAAAGGTGACTACGAGACGGCGCTGAAGCTACACAAAACACACCTGGCCATTGTCCAGGAGTTAAATGACTACGCCGCTCAGGGCCGGGCCTATGGTAACATGGGAAATGCCTACAATGCCCTGGGAGTGTTCGACCAGGCCGTGCGCTACCACCGGCAGGAGTTACAGATATCCATGGAGGTGAACGACCGGGCTTCGCAGGCCTCAACACACGGAAATCTAGCCGTAGCTTACCAGGCCCTGGGAGCTCATGACCGTGCCCTGCAGCATTACCAAAACCACCTCAACATCGCCCGCGAGCTCCGAGATGTCCAGAGTGAGGCCAGAGCTCTTGGGAACTTGGGGAACTTCCACTGCTCCAGAGGTGAATTTCCTCAAGCTGTGCCATATTATGAACAATACCTCCGTCTGTCCCCGGATCTCCAAGATATGGAAAGTGAAGGGAAAGTTTGTCACAATCTTGGTTATGCCCATTATTGTTTGGGCAACTACCAGGACGCTGTCAAATATTACGAGCAGGACCTCGCACTGGCTAAGGATCTTCATGACAAACTAAGTCAGGCAAAAGCTTATTGTAACCTGGGTTTGGCATTCAAGGCCTTGGGAGATTTCACAAAAGCAGAGGAGTGTCAGAGATACCTCCTCTCCCTTGCGCAGTCCCTGAACAATGCACAAGCTCGTTTCAGAGCTCTGGGAAATCTGGGAGACATATTTGTGTGCAAGAAAGACATCGCTGGAGCCATTCAGTTTTATGAGCAGCAGCTTGCTTTAGCCCACCAGGTATTCATTTATGCAAAACCTTCACATGCATGCAGCAAACAAAGTCACTGTGTTGATGTTGTGTCTGTGCTTTCAGATCAAAGAGCGCAGGATGGAGGCCTGCGCATACGCTGCCCTAGGAGCTACTTACCGACTTGTGCAGAAATACGACAAAGCTCTTGGCTACCACACCCAGGAGCTTGAAGTGTATCAGGAGCTGGGTGATGTGCCAGGCGAGTGCAAGGCACATGGACACCTGGCAGCGGTCTACATGGCCCTAGGGAAGTATGCAATGGCTTTCAAGAGCTATGAGGAGCAGCTCGAACTAGGCCGAAGACTGAAGGATCCTGTTGTGGAGGCTCAGGTTTATGGGAATATGGGTATCACTAAAATGAATGTAGGAGTCATGGAGGAGGCCATCGGTTACTTGGAGCAGCAGCTGGCAACATTACAGCAGTTAAGTGGCAATGAGGCCGTAATGGACCGTGGTAGAGCCTTTGGAAATCTAGGCGATTGTTATGAGGCTCTCGGAGACTTTGAGGAAGCAATCAAGTACTACGATCAATACTTGTCGGTGGCCCAAAGTCTGAACCGGATGCAAGACCAGGAGAAGGCCTACAGAGGCTTGGGCAATGGACACAGGTGAGTTGTGTTTGTTACAATCTTAAATTAGAACAATATGATTGGATAACATGGTTGGCCCAGGATCCACTGTTCTCATGTCATTGACACGCTTATGTCATATGTTTCTGTATCTTTGTTCCCACCCCTCTGTGGGGTCTTGCTTCATCTGTTTGTGAAAGCCCAACGTGGGTCAAGTGCTACGAATGACCTTCTGCTATAAGCTTTATATGCGCTACAGTTTGTCTATGTTTTTGTATCTGTCACTATCAAATAGACCAACTAAGTAAATAGCATTAGGTAAAGTACTACCTATGATCACTTTTATCCAAATAAATTTATTTATGACTATTATATATATATTATAGACATTTCAATACTGGAAGCCCTAAATAATGTATTCAGTGCTTAACAAATTTATTAGACCCTTTGTCATGAAAACAAGAAAACATAAATAACTTATAGTAATATATCAAAAACTTGTTTCAAATTAACAATTTCATTGTTATTCATTAGGAAAATAACCAATTGGAATAACAAAATAGTTCAGTTTGCATTCTTGCTGGGATTGTTTTATGTAGTTTTGCAAAGTCTCTTTTGTTATTGAGTTCCAAATAGTCCCAGAGACTTGCTTTGGATGAGACTTTGGTTTGATCAAGTTTTGATTTCACTGAATCCCAGATCTGTTCAATGTGGTTCAAGTCTGGACTTTGGTTTGGCCACTCCATCAGATCCAGATTAGTAGAAACATAAAAATATATTTTGGTAAACAGAAATACTGTTATATTATGGCAGCAGTGGCAAACACCATATACTGGGTGGTGGGCTAATAAATGTGTTAAGCATTGTATTTACAATTATTTATAGTGCCAATTATAGGGCCCTAGCACATGGTAGGTTATACATAATGTACATATGTCTACAACAATGCAAATCAGTTAGTTTTTATATGCAAATTCATTCAGCAACTTTTCTTTTATGTCTTTATTTTCAGGGCCATGGGGAATCTACAGCAGTCATTGGTTTGTTTTGAGAAAAGACTAGTTGTAGCCCATGAACTGGGTGAGTGTGGCGGCAAAGCCCAAGCCTATGGAGAACTGGGCGCACTGCACAGCCAGCTGGGTAATTATGAGCAGGCCATCTCTTGTCTTGAGCGGCAGCTTGCTATTGCTCGTGAAACCCAGGATCGTCTGCTGGAAGGAGATGCCAGCTGTGGTTTGGGAGTTGTATACCAAGCAATGGGAGAATATGAGACCGCTCTACAATGCCACCAGAGTGACTTGGAGATTGCAGAAGAAGCTGAGAGTCCCACCCGTCAGGCTCGGGCTTATGGCAATTTGGGCCTTACATATGAATCTCTAGGAAACTATGAGCGAGCCGTTGTGTTCCAGGAGCAACATCTGAGTGTGGCAGCACAGACGAATGATTTAGCAGCCAAGACCCTGGCCTACGGTAGCCTCGGAAGGACACACCATGCATTGCAAAACTACTCCCAAGCTGTCATGTACCTGCAGGAAGGTGAGTGCCTTTGGTGCATGAGCTTAGTTTGAATGCATGCACGTTAGATTCAGCCTTTTTGTTCATCAGGTATTTTTTATATTATGGGGGGTTTAAATTTGTGTGTGTTTTTCCAGTGAGTAAAGAAGGGGATTTTGTGTGTGAATATATTCATGTTGTTGTCTTATTGTTGTATTGTTATTTGTGTTTATGTCAGTGCAAACTTATCAGGATTCATTCAAAGCTGTTTGCTGCAGTCGCACCTCTGTATCTAGTCTTCTCAGACAGTGCTTTACTGCAAGCTGCCAAAGCATCTTTTTACACACTGACTGTCAGACTCTAGAGTCACATGCTTCATTGTGCCCCAGAGATTATGCTAAAATAAAAACCTGCTTCTTGCTCTCCCTAAAATTCATTACATCCGCGGTAGTAAAGGCCGTGTTTGTCTCTGGGATGTGCTCAGAGGATGTGAAAGGGAGCAGAATGTCTGTACTCTTATTTATGTCAGATAGACCTCATCCTCAGGCACACCCACTGTGTTATGGCCCAAGCACTGTATGAACCCACAAAAATTACAGCATGTATGACATAAAAGTAAAATATGCCAGCTTGTATGGGGTGAATGCTGGCCACTTACAATGCATCTTTCCTTTGTCAGTTTTATGAGCGTTAGCTGGCCCTGCAGTGACCTACAGCCTCTGCAGACCTGCATGTACAGCTTTAATTGAACAAAGGGGAGAGTCACTCTGTCCTTCTGTTTACCCGTGCAGTGTCCTTGTATTGTTGTCTGATCCAACTCTGGGAAAGAACAGGGCCGTCACTGTCCTTGACAGCCAATTATTTTTGGCCAACCTCTAAAACTTGGGCATCATTTGTATTGCAGTTACACACATTTCTCCTTGTGTGTTTTTTCTGTTATTTTCCATGCATTTTTGGCTTTTTTTGGTTTCTTGTTTCCCAAAAAAAGATTAATTGGAGTAAAGGTGAAGACAACTACAAAAGTAACACAGATATTGCTTTTTGTCAAGCTGTTGTTTTTGTGTGTGGTTTGTGTAGCGTGTGATACACTGTACTAAATAATAATGATTTTGTAACTTTAACTCAGAGGTCATTGTACTTTCAGCTATTAACGCCACAATGTCACTAAATCAATGCCAACATTGTTGCTGCTAATGAAGGTGCTCCATGCTTCGTGCTTTAGGGAGCTGCAACTAATGGAGCAGTAGTGGTCACAAAGCTATTTTTATGCTAATTACAAGGTGATCCAACAATTGGTGACATTTGGCAATTGATTTATGCAATTTATTCTATAGAATGTATAAACTGCAGGGAATTATTGTGGTGGTATTTATTGCTGTATACTATGTCCTATATACTACATACAGTATATTATGTAGTATGAAGACTTTACTTAACTCCTTACAAAAATTGAAAGGAATGGTACATATAGTGCCATGCCCTTGTGTGTGGCGCCCTGAGTATCGAAATAGAAAATTATGGTTCTACAACTATAATCAGAAAATCCTCTACTGTGACACAATAGATTCAACAAATTCCATATTTTTCAGAATGTATTAGAGCTTTACCTTACCTTACCGTTTTTGTCTTGGCGGAACTTAACTTAACTGTTTGTATTATTTATTTTGATTTTTGAAGGTCCACAAACTATTAGAGAGGGCAGTAAATCCTGCAAAATGGGTCTAGAAAGCAGGGAGTGACATGTCAGAGCCGGGGTGCTGCAAATCCTCTTTGGACAGTGCGACAGCTATTCTTCTTAGATCAAAGAATACTGTGTTGTGCTACTTGTCACGGGCACAAACGTGAAGTACAGTATGTGCATCTATATGTCTCTTGTCTGAAACACAGGGTGCGTGGGCCTGAGGGGCCGCAGAGGAGCTCTGGCCCAGCTGTCAGGCGCCTTTAAAGTGTTCTCTAGTTGCTCTTCAGGGTGCAGCTAGCCACGACCACATCCTCATGTCAGCTGCTGCTACGTGCCTGTGCCTGCGGGGCGCACCGACGGCGAATGAAGTGACAATGACAGACATTGAATGATACAGGGACGAGAACAGAAAGTATGAGAGCGTCAGGGATGGAAGGATAGATGAAAGAAGACGATAGCAGGTGGGCGGTAGAAATATGCTGGGATTGGCATGGGTCATCATTCACTTATATTATTTCACTGTCAACTGGAGAATAAAGAAAACATCGAGTCGGTTGGCAGCCGGCTTGATCATGAGAAACTATCAGAGCTCACCTTGGAGAGAGAGTTTTGTGTAGATGAAAGAGTTGATGCAGAGATGAGCGCGGGGCGAGACTGTCAAAGAATGAAAAGGATAATTTAGATCTGTTTCCTCACTATTGCTGCAGCACCTAATGAGCCCTAAGCAGTGCAGAACCTTTGCAAGTGCTGCCACCACAGCAAAGATGAAATGGGTAGCGCAGAGGGGGGAGGCTGGAGAGGAGAACTGAGAGGAGCACAGCAGCAGATGCAGACAGTGGGAGGGTGTGTGCATGGATAAGGCGCGAGGGGAGACTGAGGCAGGCTTCAAAGGTGCCTGGCTGAACAGTGGCCGTCGCTGGATGTGCTCTGGATGTGTGGTGTGTTGGGTCCTGTGGAGTAGCAGGCTGCTTGGGGTCACGCTCTCTGTTCTGGGCTTATCTGTCCCAGCCGCAGAATATTTTCCAGGAACATTGAGAAAAGCAGACTAGGATCAGGTCGGCTTGGCCCAGTTATAGCCCCCCTTTTACTAAAACCATGTTCCATGTCCTTCCTCACGCAAGCAGTGAAGAGAATAGACCAGTAAATGAGCCAAGCGTGACTTAATAGGAATCTGCAGGCTCTTGAAGTTAGCACCTTGTGGGCGGCATGTGACCCAGCAGCTGTTGTTTCATTTTTTGCTTTATTTTCTACAATGAAGTGGCATTTTCATCTGAATAATGACACTGAGCAAAGCAGCATGCATCATGGCCAGAGAGAAACACAGATCTGACACAGTACCCAAGCACTAGAGTGTGAATAGGACAAAGTACACAGCATTGGTGTCTGACAGAGCATGTCCTTACATTTCCAGGTTAGTTTATCCACCACAGCACACAGGCTTTGCTCAGGGAATTTGTGCGAAGCTTTAATTGCTTAATGATTATGTTTGCAAATATTTGTATGCATCTTAATTATATTGAGAGAGTTATTTTATGTAAGCAGTAGGAGTGTTTGTTTGCACAGCCGGTCAATCCTTAGCATTGATTGCTATGCAATCTGATTAGTACTCAAACAGGTTCACTCCATGGCACAAGTGTATGCTTTGGACCAAGTGTCTGTGGGAAATTACATAGAGGCCAACTATCCTAACCTGCTCACTGTCAGAACATGAGACCATGCCATGCTTACATCTGTTCATCTGAATGATACCTGCAAGTCTGCCTGTTTAGAGTAATTTTGACTCTCACTTTCTGCTCCTTCTCCCCGCTCCTCTGACAGGCCTCCGGCTTGCAGAACAGCTGGCCCGCCGTGAAGATGAGGCCAAGATTCGCCACCGTCTCGGGCTCTCACTGTGGGCCAGCGGGAACCTGGAGGAGGCCCAACATCAGGTCTGCCTTCTTCTTCTGTTCACTCACCTTCAGTCTGTTCAGCTTTACTGGACTGCTTCAATTACAGACAACTGGAAACTAGTTGGAAAGTCCTTTTCACGGTTTACTAAACCACACTGTGCTAAAGCAAAGACACAATGATTGCTAAACGCCTTTGCCATTGTATTTACAATGTCATGTGCAGTGCTAGTCTGCTTTGGTTAAAACCAAGTGAACAGTTGTATTTACATGAGAGAAGTACCACAAAAGTCATTTTTTGGGGAAGGTGCTCTTTGGCGTTTGGTGACCAGAAAAACAAAGAACCAAGGCAATCCTTCCACATTATAAGTCTCTATTTACATTTTCTAAAAAAGCTTTATTGTACTGGGCTAATACTAATAATAATAAGCCTTTCTCAAGAAGTGAGGACCAGCGACTACGTCTCCTCTTTTATAGAGGAGTGATTAGAAACTCAGGACACCTGGTGTGATTATGAACTCAGGACATATGGTGACCTGAGGGAGAGGCCGCACAATGGCGTGAGGACACACCCTTACAACTAAGTGACATTTATGTTTTTGTCTGAAATACAGAAATAAAATGAAAAAAAAAAGAAAGAAAAACATCAGTCAAGAGAGAAAATGAGTTTCTAATCACTCCTCTATAAAAGAGGAGGTAGGCGCTGGTCCTCAAAGGCTTGTTGGAGCTGATACATGTGGAAAAAACCAGCAACATGTTTAAAAGATTTTAATATGTATTAGCCCAGTACAATAAAGGCTTTTTAGAAAACATGAAGATAGTATTATCATTTGGGAGGAGTGCCTTGGTTCTTTGTTTTTCTCTTAAGCTGTATTTACATATTAAGGTTGTCATGATAATTATCATCATGATGACCTCCTTTCTCCTACTTTCACTCCATTCAGATTTAAGCAGAGAGGTTTATGTCCAGATGACTAGAAGATATTTTTGAAACTCTCTGGAGTTCAGAGCCCATGTATCACTGTATCGCTCCCGTCCAGACACTGCCCACCTCAAGCATGCAATATGTCATGAATATTCCCCTCACAGTTGTCCACACACCACAGCTCAAAAGATATTTTGGAGGATCTGTGTAGTGAAAGTGAGCCAGCTCGTCTGTCTGCAGGGAAGTTACTCAGCTGCTTTCATTTGTTTATCATTTTTACTACTCAGACGACTTTGTCTGTGACCCAGATAATGTGCTTTTATGTTGTTCTTTACATAGACTTTAATACTATTCTCCACATCTTATTTTTTAACATTCTTTGCTTGTAGCTTGTAGCCTTTAGGTTAAACCAGTGCTGCTAAAGGGCAGACGTGTCCACGGTGTATAGACCTGTAATGTTTATTCATTAGCTGGTCTGCGGCTGCAGACAAACTTGGCCACACTTCAAAGCTAATTTGTATTGGGTCATATTGGTATTCATAAAGCATCCATAGGTCTGGAATGGGAGTGCTTGACCCCATGTTTTCTGTTCCTCATACTTGTAAACCAAATTGTA
>OMNZ01005760.1:7821-20458 GCA_900303255.1 Lesueurigobius sanzi | reverse complement strand
TGTATTATAATCCCAGAGTGCTCTGCCACACAGATTGACGTGCACTGATTCTAATCAGATATTTGAAAAGCACTTACATCCTCAGAGCACAAATCAATAAATGGTTACTTAAATATCAGTGGTCTAGATAAAGCAGCTTACCTTTGATATCATCTGTCAGAGACATTTTCTAGGAAGGATATTTTACAAAAATCATTACTTTTGTGTGTATATTCAGTTCCCCCTCGCCTCAAGTGACACTGGCATTCACTTAACCTGTCAGATTAAAGACTTGTTAGTGTCAGAGCTGCTAAAATATCAGCTCACATACTGCATGCATAGCAGCTGCACAAAATGACACATTCACCTGCACGGCAGCCAAGCAAGTCACTGCTCATGCAGCACATTTAGGACCGCTTCTCTTTCATCTTAGCCAGAGCAGGTCAGGCCAGAGGAAAGGCATTGGGAGAAATTAGTTTCACTCTTAAAGGGATGTCTGCAAGCCTTACAGATTAAGCTAGCTCTGCTGCAATCAGCTCACAGCCCTATCAGCAAAATCAGCCTGGGACCAGGAGCTCTCTATAGCGCTAATGCAGCCCGCTCCCAGATTCTCTGCTGATCTCCCCGCTCCCCGTTTTCCCGCTCTGACACACTTTCGACTATGACCTTGGTGCACAGCAGACTAGGCTCTGTATATGTCCTCTCTCTTTGTATTTAACCGAATAATGCACAGAGCTTATTTTAATCATGCAAATCTGTATGTGTAAAAGACCTCTATTCTCTTGGTCAGTCAGAAGGGCTTCCATAAGCACAAGGAGAAGGATCAATAAAGTACTCATGAATCAGCATTTCTGACCTGCTCTGCTACCCCAGTGAGCAACAGCAGCCCCGCCTTCAACTCTCAATGTAGTCTATGTCTCTCTGCAACATACTATAATGCACTTTGAGTTCAAATAGCACCTATTTCTAGAGCCCTGTCTGTCCTGGGTGCCCAGGTAATGGCTTCACTCTGCCCGTTTCCATGTCAAAGCAAACCCAAGTAGAGGTGAGAATTCCTGGTGTAGGAAGGTGATATATCACCACTACAGTATCCCCTTGGTGTAGACCAAGGTCTGATTAGAAAATAGCCCCTCTGTTTGTTCTATCCAGTGAGATAGTTGCTACCATCTAGTGGTGGAATCACTTTTCCTGTTCTGTGACCATGAATCTAAATGGTTTGGAAAAAGAACATTATTTGTTTTATTTTGTAATTATATCTTTAGGGCTATGTTTTCCAAGAGATATTTTCAAGATATTACAACCCTTAAAGGCACTATACCTGATTTTTACCTAGAAGTGGAAGGAAATTTGTTTTGTCGTCCTTTAGAAAATTGTAAACTCGGATATTTGTGGAAATAATACTAGGAATCTATATTGCATGAGTTTGCAAGCTACTTTTCTGACATTTCTGTGATGGTGATCCTAAAAAATGCACCCCGTAAATTGTGAAATTTGCTTTTAAACTCATCTCTGTGAAGAAATGGGATTTTAGAATGTTTTTGGACCGCAACTATCAATTTAATTTACCCGCTCACGCTTTTGTTGCTTGTAATAAGAAAATCAGGTATTTAAGTAACAATGACATATGTTGTGCTCATTCATTAACAGGATAACTAAATTAAACACATTTCTTTCAGCTTTACCGGGCATCAGCACTTTTTGAGACGATTCGCCATGAAGCTCAGCACAGTACGGACTACAAGCTCTCGCTGTTCGATCTGCAGACCTCCTGTTACCAGGCTCTCCAGAGGGTCCTTGTGAGCCTAGGTAGGAATACACAATTATAATTTGTTCTTGAGTAAAGCCAAGAGAGACATTAGTGGGAACACCTGACAGGGATAGCCTCATCTTGGAAAACAATTATTTCTTGTACAGCACTCAAGGGGTCACTAAATATTTGATGAGAATGAAGAATATGCTCATTATCTGTCATAGGTTTTACGATTACTCCACCCATATTTTTAATGAGACTGATCTGTTAGATAGTCAGTATGTCGACTATTGACTGGTGTTTAACCTTCAGTATTTCTTCCTGTGTGGTAGATTCCTGCTCTTCTGACACACTGAGCACCAGAGATAAACCTTAACAGTTGCACTTGCTCCTCAGGCCATCACGATGAGGCGCTGGCAGTAGCAGAGCGGGGTCGAACGCGAGCGTTTGCAGATCTGTTGGTGGAGAGGCAGACAGGCCAGCAGGACTCAGACCCCTACACCCCAGTAACAGTGGAGCACATCCTGGACACTGTTAACAGCCAGAGGGCCCTGGTGCTGTATTTCTCCATGGCTGCAGGTTACCTGTACAGCTGGCTGCTGGCTCCAGGACCAGGTCAGTGCAATCCTTGATACGCTTGATGTGAGTACATTATGTGGCAAAATATCTTGTGGAAAAGATTGTGTCCGATTGCATTGTTAGGTAATGCAGTATCCACATGGGAAAAGCATGGCATTGAGGTCTTCTATCTAACTGAGGTTCACAAATTAGTACCAACAAAGCCTAAAAATAAAGCATGGAAACTATATTTAAAAATGTGTAGTCATGAGTTCCATTGTCCTCTTGTTTTGGGCCTGGTTTTGTATTTTTGTTAAGTCTTGTTTACACAATTTACAGAACATACTGTGTTGGGAATGCTCGTAAAATATTTTAGTAATATAGGTAGCACAATATTCAAGACAGCGTGCTCATATAGGTTGTGTTCATGTTATACAAATAGATTTCAATTGGAGCAGGTGCCAATACAACTCTATGGGAGAGAAAGTTTTTGAAAGAAATTAAAAAAAAAAAAAAAAAAGACAAATGTATTGGATTAGTATTTGACATTGATTGGATTCACAAAGCTGCCATATAATTCTTATGACTGAAAGTCCTTTCTACTGGCCAACGTCATGCTCATGTTTTTGAATATTGTCACCATTTTTTGACACATTAATGAGAAAATAATTAGACCGTAGTTCATATGTGCAGACAGAGCAGACATTCATGCGGATTGGCACAGGAATTACAGAGAAATGACCAATAAAGCAAGACTAGAAATCTGCATTTTGACAGTGGGAAGGGAAGGGAATCTTATTTATTCTTATTATCTTCATATGACACAAGTCACACCCAAAGTGCTTCACACATGAAAGGGAGGGGGCTCATCCACTCCATGCTGATGGTGGCAAGCTACATTTTTAGTCAGTTTCCCCTGGGGTAGACTGACTGGTAGACAGAAGCGAGGCTGCTCACATCTGCGCCAACGGTCCCAGGCATTGGGTGAAGTGTCTTGCCCAAGGACACAACAGCAGTCTGCACCAGCAGGAGCCGGGATTCGAACCCCCGACCTTCCGATCATGAGACGACCCGCTCCACCATCTGCGCCACTGTTTCGCCCCGGTATCCATAGTTACCAGGAAATGGGGACCAGGTCTGCGAATTAGCTGTTAGTTATATGGCCTATGGACATGGCATCGTTTTTTATAACAATGCTTTTTGTTCTGTCCCTATCAAATAAACCTATAATAATCATTTTCTGCTGCCCTCCAACTCAGTTTTAAACTATAGGCTCTTTAGAAAGGTTTCATGTCACGTGAATGCAAACCTGTACAACTCCATGGGAGAGAAACAAAAGTGTATGAAAGTCCTTTCTACTGGCTAAATTCATGCACATGTTTATTAAAATTGTCATCACTTTTAGAATGATGTCACAGCCCTATAGCACTATTTCTTCTTCATTTTTGTCACACTGTCTTGACAATGACAATGTATGGAATAGTGAATAGTTTAAGTCTATCTTTTAGGCTGTAGTGTGTGTTTAAGGTTCTTGGAAAAAGATTTGCATGAAACAGCATTGCCACCTGCCTCTGCACAGTAAAGACCTGCCCTTCTCACCCCACCAGGCATCTGCCAATGAAGCAGGCAAATCGAGAGTGATGCCGCCAACACTATCTTCACACATACCACCATGCCAACAGGGAGACGCTTTGCTTTAACACCTTGTCAGAACATAGTGTCAGTCGCTTTTCAGCAGTTTGTAATGTATTTTTACCTTTGTTACTTTTGGATGTGGGAGTGCTAGTTCAATCCCTCGTTATCTTCAGCTTTCTAATAATTATACCGACTTACAAAGAAAAGCCCAATGTTTATTACTTTTTGTCCAGTGCCCTAGTGTGCAGGATGCCAGCTGAATATAATCCACCCTCCTGGTCATAGTGATTAGTAGAGAATGAGATCGGCTACCGATACCCAATACCAACCAATACTGTGAGATTTTCACAAAAGTAGGTTTGTAGTGGAGTTTTTTGCCATTCACTTTCTAACTAATCAACAAAACCATCGAAGCAGGGGGTACTCGGAGCATAAAGGAAAGGCCCAAGGGGTACGTGAGACAAAAAAAGGTTGGGAACCACTGGATTAGAGAAGCAAAGTACAGGGATATTCAATTTTGCCCAAGTAACCGCTATAAAAGAAACAAAATTTACAATTCCTTTTGTTTGTCCATGTTGCGTGTCATTTGATAGACACTAATATGAAAAGGACCACAGTTGTGTCAAATATGCTCTCTGTACCCTGTGTTAACTGTACTTAATATATTACACACTTAGACACTTAAACATACTCAGCGTGGACCCACACACAGCTTGTACATCTCCGGGAGCATTCTTTCCCACCCCTCTCTGCTGTTCCCGCTCTCGCCTGAGCTCTCATGGCGGGCAGCAGATGGCACAAACTGTCTAGTTTTATCTTTTATTGAACGTTATTTGTTTTATTCATTTTGCTCCACAGATGCACTACCACACATGGTTTCACACTCATAGCCTTCACTTGAAATGATCCAATAATCCCCCCTGTTGCGGGTCTGCTAGAGGAATGCATTAGAAAAGGAGCCACGGCAAATCGTTTTATTTTCTTTGGCGTTTGCTTTATAAATCTGATAGTTATTTGATGGAGCCTCTTACACTCCGCAGGCATCCTGAAGTTTCATGAGGTGTACCTGGGCGAGGGCGTATCAGAAGGAGGGTCTGACTTCCAGGACGGAGGGGGCAGTGGCATAGTCAGTGGGTCCTCACTGGAGCAGCACATCGCCAACGCTCGCGAGGCCCTGGGAGTTGAATCCTATTACAGCAGGTAAGGTGGCTAAAAGTAAGTTAAATGATAAACTATCGACAGCATCTTTCACTCTTTCCTCACTTAGAGCTAAACAATAAGACTGATTTATTTTTACGCCATAGTGTTCACAAATTATTGTGTTATTTCGGGTGGAACATGAAACATTTGCTGTATTCTGATGAGTCGAGCTACATTGATTCTTCTCCACAGCTACATGGAAATATAAAAATGTAATCATAACACACAAAGTGGTGAAGCAAAACTTGATGTTATGTGTGTCTCAGAGGTAAGGAGCAAAATAGGTTATTTTATCATTCTGAGTGTGTGCATAAGAGACTGTTATTCTGCCCCATTGCATCTTATGATGACAGACCTCCGCTACCTGACCAAAGTATTCAGCTCTCCTCCCGGTGAGAAGAAATGATACGGAATAATGGCTCTTTGAATGGCCAAACTGTTGAACAGCAAACACGACGAGTAAAAGAAAAATGAGAAATTATATGGCTATGAAAATTGAAATATAGAAGCGAAAATCAATGTTTCTCTTGGCCTGGCGTAGTGAGACGTAACAGAAAACACACAGTAAGAACGCACTGGGTCACATCAAGGCCACTGCACCGTGCGGCTCCGTGTTTGCCGCAGGTCTCCTCTCTCTAGTTGGTGTTTGATTCAGGGTGCCCAGCTGGCCTGCCCAGTGCCAGTCCCTGCCACCCGAGCAGCTTGGACCTCCTGCCCCATTACCAGCTCATTTACTACTCCGATGGGAAGCTGCTCACAAGCCACTGCGCCTGGATGGGCACAATATGGCACCACTTACCAGTCTATTCATTCTCCGGAGTGAGGGGAGCGACTGGGAGGCAGCGGACGGAAAATGAATGGAGATACAACTGAATTAAATAGCAGAGGACGCGGCATATTCCTTTTAATGCATATTTTACAGAGAGTTTCGAGAGAGTCGGGAGAAAGAATAGCAACCAAGCGTATTACGTTTTTATTGGAAAAATTGAAAACACTGACAATGAAGATCAAAATAGTGGGTAGGACATTGATTAGTCATTTTCATGCCATTTTTATTCATGTTTAGTAAAGGCTTTGTAGTTGAATCACTGTTTTAATGGTTAAGGCTGAAGTTACCTCTACAAACAGGTTCTGAAAAAAACATATATTAGTTTAGTAGTTCATCTTTCACTCCTCTCTCAAGTGTTACTGCTCCTGAACCTGTTTTAAAATATGCAGTGAAACCAATTTTAACTTCAAAAACCTAATTACAAGAGCATCACATGTCTGAAAGATCTTCTACGATATCCGTCTGTGTAGGTTCTCAGTCGTACAGGAGAGCCAAGATTCTTCAGTCTTCATCTGTACTCTTCCCTAGGGAAGTGTCAACAGCCTTAGAACTAAGCCCAGGGTGAGACAATACAGAGGTAACGAGTCCTATTAAGTATGAATAGGCTAAGATGTTTTCCAACCTTCAGTACCAAGAGAGGAGGGACTTAGAAGTTAACTCCTCCCTCTGGTTTGCTCTTAAGAGACCCACAAGCGTGTATAAGTCTTTATCCGCTGAGGACGATCTTTGGACTAAGATTGAAACGTCCTACTCAACTACAGAGTACAGATGAAGACCGAAGAATCTTGGCCTTCTACGATATGATCATGTCGCGTTGTTTTGTCCGTCTGATTTGTGTTTCTTCACTTTATATTTGTGTATAGTGTCACCGACTTATTTTCAATGCCAACTTTTGCATGGTATTGTATGTTAAAACAAGAATAGCTGCCACTGTATCCACATCTGTGCTTCTGTAACTCTCATTATTTGGTGGGGGTGGTTGGTTGGCTTCTTATATCATCCCCAGCCCCTGAATAGACTTACAAACTCATCTCACCAATTTTGGGAAAATAGGCCATGCGAGTGTGGGTTGAACGTTGTGCTTTTTTGCATTATGAGCAAATCTGTAGTTTATCCACTGTGAAACAATGTAAGCCTGTCTATTGTTTCATCTCTTCTATGGGCAGCATTTCATGTCTCTCACTCCCCGTTTGTTTTTGCTCTTCTCTCCCCCCCCCCCCTCCTTTTAGAGGGTGTTCAAGTAGCGAGACCGAAAGTGAAGCTGGAGATTTTTTGGACCAACAGTTCGAGGAGCTCAACAACAAACTTAATTCTGTGACGGATCCAACTGGCTTCCTCCGCATGGTGTCCAGAAACAACTTGTTCAACAGGTAACTACTGTATGGGCGCTTGTTTCCCCCCCAAAAGAGTTAGGCTAAAACACATGAAGTAGTAAAAGCTGTAAATGCGTATAGTATTAAAAAGGCATTCTGGGTATTGTGGTTCATCTGTGAGAGGAGATTTTCCCTTTGTTTTGCCAATGCCAAGGCTGCCTGCGAATCCCCCCTTATTAAATAGAGCCAAGCTGCTAAAGCCCTTATCAAATGCCTACTCCGATGGGGCTTTTGTCTGTGTGTTGGAATAGTTGTGCACATTCTCCATGCTTGTTTACGGCAAGGTTTCTGAGCTCCGTCCCTGTTTGTTTAAAATAATATTAAATGTCATTATGGGAGGCTTTCATTAGGATTGTCCTGATTGCTCATGTACACAAATTCAAACGGTGCTTTTGTGTGTGCCTGGGTCAGATTTCCTTGTCCTCGTCCACAGTTGAGCTGATCTTTGATGAGAGGGTAATTCCAGCTTTAATTGTGTCTCGGTGCTCATTAAGCCCCTTTAATGGGCTGCCGGTAATAATCCGCTCATTCTTTTGGGGTTTAAAACTTTAAAATTATTCTCATGGTTAGTAGGGATCGGCTTTCTCAATGTGAAGGCAATATAAAAAAAAAAATCTCAAGGGCTTAATGTCAACACACAGCATGCCTCCCGTTGGAGCTTCTTTTGGGCTTGCTCCTCTTTCTTGTAAAGACACAAAGGCTTTGGAGGATTCTCTTTTACTATATACAGATTTATTTATCATGTATACTGTATACTGTGCTGGTTTGGTGCTCTGTTTTTTTTTACCGTCACTGGTTGCATTCATGTTACATGTTAAAAAAGACCCCATGGTTTGAGATTAAGGTGGAAAAAATAAGGACAAAAAGATCTAGTTTGTAGTTATTATGTGTGTAATTATTGTGCTAATCCACATAAAATACATAATATAAAAAGATCTTGGTTTTTGGTTTGAGATTTTTTTCTTTTTGCCAAAACTGTACCACTCCCATAGAGGGATATTGGCCGCTGCCCTCCATCTGACATGTTTATATTATCAAATTGTAGAATGTGAATGTATCACAGATTATTTGCTGTAATGGCCCCTGAATGAAAAGTCAAAAATAGGGCGCACAATGCTACAGGTACACACACTGATGTGCCTTAAAAGGATTACCAGGTGATAATAAAGAAGTTCCATTTTCTAATCCAGTGCTAATTGAATCATTTTTGTAATATTGATATCATAATCAGATTGAGGAGGCTGCATTTGTCAGTGAGGATTTGCACACCATGTCGGGCTAACTCACATTTTGCAGTTAATTAGGCATCATTATCTCCAGTTGGTTAAACACAGGTTGGAGATTAGCATAGTAGTGACTTGCAACACCATTCACATCAAGCAAATCTCAACAGACGGCCACTAAATTCAGTCTTCACCTTCTGCCCTGCTTCTACTTGTCTTTCCTTTGAACTGTTTCCTTTGCACTTGACACTTGCTTTTCTCACAGCTCCTTTCTCGTTCTTCTTGTCAGCCGAACAATTGATGGTTGTTTTCCCAAAGAGACCCATGCCAGGGCCAGAGAGAGACTGGAGTGTGTAGTGAGACTGGAGGGAAGCCAGTGGCCTGGGGCTTGCAGAAGGGCAGGATAGATGTCTGTTGGCTTGAGCCCGGAAGACACTCGGGCTGCTGGAACAGATGGAGGCTTGTGAGGATTGTAGCTAGAAACGTGAACCCTGTGTCCCTCCCGCACCAAAGTCATTGCCCCTATGACCACTAGTAGCAGTGCTGAGCACTGGGGGCTCATGATTAGCTAAAACATGGTGCTTCTTTTAGACAGTAACTGTACAGTATACTGTATGAGCTTCGTGCTCATGTGGCGGATATTGCTGCACTTTACAAAATGCAACACTGCCATCTGGTGGATTATGTATAGCTTTGCACATTTTGCAGTATCAATGGCATTATCTCATGTTTTTCACTAAGCCCCAGGTTAAAATTTAATTACATAAAATTACAATTGGTGAGTGTTCTTATATTTTGCTGTATATTTGCTGTATAATAGGTTACTGTACACTAAAAGGATGTGAAGAACATAAAATATTATGTACTTATTTACAATTGTGGTGGCATGGTGGCACAGCAGTTAGCACTCATGCACCACTCAAAAACTCAAAAGAATGACATCAAATCTAAAACCTCCAGTTGACAAAGATTGTATCTTAACATTTGTGCATCAGGATCGTATCACCACAGTGTATGGAGTGAATGTAAATTGTCCCATGTGACCATATCTCTGATTTTTATTATTTTTATTTTTGTCATTAACAGAAGTTGTCAAAGCATGACCAGCCTGTTCAGTAACACCATGTCTCCAGCCAAAGATGGAAGCTCGACCCTGCCACGTCGCTCGAGCAACCTCAGCAAGCCTCCGCTCAGGGCACTTTATGATCTACTCATTGCACCTATGGAGGGGGTGAGTAGTGTATACATGGGTCATTGGTTGCCTATTCACTTAACTTTGTGGTACAGAATAGAATGTGAGGAAATTCAATCACAAGAAATACAATTCAATCAAGTGAATGTATACATGTAGTATGTCTAACCTAATCCATTTTTGACGGTCAGGGCCTGATGCACTCCAGTGGGCCTGTGGGCCGGCATCGGCAGCTGGTGATGGTGCTCGAGGGAGAGCTTTACCTCATTCCCTTTGCTCTGCTCAAAGGAAGTTCTTCTAATGAATATCTGTATGAGCGCTTTAGCCTTATTGCCGTTCCTTCAATCCATGGCCTTGGATCATGCTTAAAGGTTAGAAATCTGAATTATAAAAAATATAATGAATAATAATGAAATTACAAATGCAAGCACTTAGTAACATGTATCGTCTTGTATATCTAGTCTCACGCTCGTCGCCCTGGATCTTCTCCATGTGGTGGTGTCTCTATGGCTGCAGTAGTAGGAAACCCAAGGCTGCCTTCTCCTGTGATGGACCGCTGGTTATGGGGCCCGATGCCTTCTGCAGAGGAGGAGGCTTTGATGGTAGCAGAGCTGCTGGGCTGCCAACCACTGGCTGGTTCCTCTGCCACAAAAGAAAGGGTCATGAGTGCCCTCACTCAGGCTGAGTGTGCTCACTTTGCTACTCACATTTCCTGGAAGTTGGCTGCACTGGTGTTAACCCCAAATCCAGAAGGTGTTTCATCTGGAGCAAGCGGGAGTGTGGGGACAATCGGAAGAGGCGCAGGTGGCAGGAGAGGCAGCAGTAGCAGAGGCAGGAAAGGCTCTGCTGGAAGTGGATACACCATCCCCGAGTCTCTGCACATGCAAGACGACAGCAGTGACGTGGAGAGCATCTGTGACAGTCCACCTCTGCAAGAGTTCCTACTTACAGCTGCTGACATCCTAAACCTGCGACTGCCCGTCAAGCTTGTAGTCCTCGGGTAAGTTTATGTAGGGGACTGTGACTGTTGTAGACTGTAACTGTTTTTCATGTGTACTGTGTTTTCTAATTAATGTTAAACATAATGAATTCATTATGAAGTCACGTTGTTGATAAGGTTTAGTAATGCTGGCCTGTATTCTGTGGCTCAGGTCTTACCAGGAATCCAGTAGTAAGGTGACAGCAGACGGTGTTGTTGGACTGACCAGGGCCTTCCTTGCTGCTGGAGCTCAGTGTGTACTTGTGTCCTTGTGGCCTGTCCCTGTTGCAGCCTCTAAAGTTTTTGTCCATGCTTTCTACACTGCCCTTCTTAATGGGACCAAGGCTAGTGCTGCTCTGGCAGATGCCATGAAGACTGTCCAGAGTAGTAAACAGTATTCACACCCCTCCAACTGGGCAGGTTAGTGGAACCTTCATTTGTCATTGCATGACCTAAATACTCTGTAAAGCATAATTTATACTTCAAGACGGACATCATTTAGTCTCACAGTAGGGCTGCACGATTTTGACAAAAAAAGAACATGTCATAAAAATGGAAATTTTGTCTCACGATTATCTTTATAAAATTATTGCGATTAACAATATTGTTACAATAATTATTTCACAGTTTCTTATGGTGAATTGAGTTTTCGGTTCGGCTGTAGCTTTGTTTAGCCATTTGCTCTGAGGCCATGGTTTCATGGGCATTATCTTCTTGATTATTAATAATACTCATCGCGATTACTGATATTATTGTTTATTGTCCCTGCCCTGTCAGCAAAATATACTTCTAAAACTGCTATTGTACATCGCAGTACTCATTTATTATATTTCTGCTTCATGAAACGCTGGAGACACAAGGCAGAAAAAAAACAGCCTTTGGGGTTAGGTTATTGCAGAATTAAAAATTGCGATGTCGATTCAATATGGATTAACTGTGCAGCCCTAACTCACACCCAGGGCTGCAAGGTGAAAATAATCCATCTTGGTTTCAAGCTGAAACATCTTGTGTCTTATGAAATAAGAATAGGTTTGCTTTCAGCCCCAGATGTGAGACTAAATGTTGAGCGTCTGTTGAAGAATGAATTTGCCTTGAATCTTTGCTGTACAATATAACTAACTCACTGACTATGTAATTCTTTTGGGATGCTCTTAGATATATAACATAACATATAACATATAACAGTATGCAATACAAAATATGCAAAGAGTATAAAAGAGTGACTGAAATATTGTTTGAATTATTCATTTTATTTTGAATCCTTTAGGGTATATGCTCATTGGAAATGATGTGAAGCTCAACAGCCCATCTTCTCTGATTGGCCAAGCTTTAGCAGAGATTCTGCAATATCCTGATCGGGCACGAGATGCGCTAAGGGTTTTGCTGCATTTGGTAAGAAGTGTATCCAATGTGCAGTGTAGGCATACACACATAGCTTTGACAAATATTTCTTTCTTGGTCCCCTTAGGTGGAAAAATCTCTCCAGAGGATACAGAATGGCCAGCGTAACTCTATGTACACATCACAGCAGAGTGTGGAAAACAAGGTGGGGGGTGTACCTGGGTGGCAGTCTCTGTTGACAGCAGTAGGTTTTCGTCTTGATTCGGCAGGGACTGGCTTCCCCGCAGCTGTCTTCTTCCCCACCGCTGACCCAGGAGACAGGCTCCAGCAGTGCAGCAACACTCTGCAGTCACTGCTGGGTAAGTGTTTGTGACAGCTGTGCTCTGTCACCATGTTTTTATACTTTTCACAAGTCATTGTCATTAATGTGGCTTGGGCACTTTTTCTGATGTTTTCTATAGGCCTACCACTACCAGCTCTCCAGGCTTTGTGTAAACTTATAACAGCCTCAGAGGCTGGAGAGCAACTTATCAACCGGGTAGGTATTTTCAATCCTACTTAAAGCACTACATACTTAA
>OMNZ01005744.1:1962-12411 GCA_900303255.1 Lesueurigobius sanzi | reverse complement strand
AAAAAAAATACACTTTAAAAAAAATAGATTAAAATAAACAAGGATTGTCTCTAAAAGTGGCAACCCTAGGGCTTAAGAGGTTAAAGGCACTATACTCGATTTTTAAATGACAAATGATGACAGAGGGAGCGAGTCAAATGAATTGCTAGTTGTGGTCCAAACACATTCTTAACTTTCCTCACACATTTCTAAAACCCTGTTTCTTCTTAGAGATGAGTTTATGCCCACTGGACTCTGTGGAGGAGGTGAGCGAGAGGAGGGTGTTGGCCAAGTTCACATCCCTCATGGACAACACCTCTCACCCACTGCACAGGACTGTAGAGGAGCTGAGCAGCTCCTTCAGCGACAGACTGAGACACCCTCAGCGCAAGAAGGAGCAGGTCCTTCATACCCACCGCTGTCAGACTGTACAATTCTACTGTATTGTTATACGTGTAATAACAATACTTAATATGTGCAATAACATCTGTGTTTTTCCGATATCTGAAATGTCACTTTATCAACCACCTGAACAGTTATTTATTATATATTCACCTGCAATGATAATTCTGATTTTATTCTCTATTTCATACATATTACATCCTGCCCAATTTGACCAAGAGTTTATTTTTTATCTCATTTAGTGTGTATAAGAGATGCTCGTGTAGTATATTTACAGAGAGATGCTAAGAGACACTGCTATATATGCCATCTATTTATTTTTTACTATTACTATTTTTTTTATTTTACTATTACCTGTTCTACAAACTTATTTTTCTTTTGATGGCACATTTCCTGACTTTTTTTTTTTTTGCACCCCCCTCTGTGATCCTGTCCTAAGAGCTGTTGTAACAAGTGAATTTCTCTATTGTGAGATCAATAAAGAACTATCTTATCTCATCTTATATAATCTTATATGCACATTTTACAACTGGTGGGGTCGCTTTTTGGAGTCATAGTCACAGAAATGCTAGAAAATTAGCCTATAGACCATGAAATTGACAAGAAATGCTTTATATTTAGATGCACTGTATTGTTTACAGAAATGTCTGAGTTTACATTATACTAAAGACGGAAAAAACTAATAGTCCCTTTAATGGGAGAAATCTCATACATTTTCAGGTTTAACTTTCACCTGGAAACAAATAAATTAAATAATCTTTACAATAATCAGTGTAATTATTGCTGTGATTCAAAGAACTATGGGACTTGGAAACTTCAATGACCATTTTCTCAAAAGGTATTTTGTTGGTGACAACATCTCTACTTAAGTAGCTCCTATTCACCTTATTCAGAAAGTTGCAATGGGGGCCGCCATCTTGTATTTACGGTCAAACTGCAGGTCTGACTTGAGCTGATTTTGTCTTTGATTTGTGTTATTGGTGAAACATGTAACATTTACAACAAACCACTGTGTAAAAATATCCATCAGCTTTGGGCCTTTAGAGTTCCTCACAGACAATTAGCCAATTATAGTGACAAGGAAAAAAACAAAGGTATAATATTGCAAAAATAATCATTTTAGGTGACTTTTTTCATGTCGTCCTTCCGCTGAAATTAAACCTGAGCCACACAAACTTATTTCCTTTGAGCTATTTTGCAAGTTTTTTGTTCATTCCCATTTTATTTTCTGCACTCTCTTACATTGACAACAATGGAAATACCAGCTGACAGGAAGTGCTAAGACAAACAGGAAATGCTTTTACAACAAAAGTGGGCGGGGCAGAAAAAGGCGAAAAGACTCCAAACGTTCCAGTCTTGTGCAATATCTTGAAGGGTTCTTCCAAGGGATTTTTCAATACATAATCCCTAGCCTGATTTATTGAATTTTAAACCCCAAAGAACAAGGCGAAATTTGAATTGTTAGAGATTTATTCACTAATAAGTAGTTTATTTAAAATTAAACAAGATGACAAGATCCAAAATCCCCTCTGAACAAATCTTTTTATCTAATATATCAACAAAATAAGCCATACATTTAAACTTAAACCTGGCTCCATCCATTATTTAGATTTCAGCACCAAAAACGACAACAACAAAAAAAACTAAAATCATTTTAATGCATAAAATATTTTTATATGAAAACATAAAATGAATGAAAACTTCCTATACATTTTTTCTCATAACTGTGTCAGTAATATACAGTAAAGGTTTCAATTTGATATCCATTCATTTCACCCGCAGTGTCTCGCCATGATAAAGTTCATCTTGCTTTCTCGGACCGAACTGCTTCTCATTTTCACGAACAAAACGGAAAGCAAGGTCGCCCTCCAATGACCAGCACCTCCTACACGACTTTCACCAAAATCTTTCTTGTTTGAGTTTATGTCGGAGTCAAAAGTCGCGCAAAGAAACTATCACGTCAACAAACAGCCACCTGAGAAAGAAATGCTCGCTCCTGAAGGCTATTCTTCACCAATCAATATGAAACCAGTGAAGTGTGTGGAGCAGGAAGCCTATTGTACTTGAAAATGAAGACCTGTTTGTCCAGCGGCGGCTGCAATAAATACTCTGTCTACACAATATTTGCATTTATGGATTTCCTCCCAGGACTGAGCCTGTGTCTGTTTCATGTTCTTTATGGCTGAAAGAAGTCTATTCATAGACTGCGAGGACCACCACAGTGCGCTTCCAGTTTTCACGCCATGTGGTTCTCAATTGTTGCAGGTTTGGGACCTTAATCACTCCATGATCCTAACAAGATTAACTTAAGGTGAGACACTGCAGCTGAATATGGTGTTTTCATATCAAAATGAGTAAGTTGACCTCTGCAACTCTCGCTGGACATAGCCATTGGACTCGGGGTGGATCCCTCCCCAAAATGATCCCCTCGAGGTTTCCTAATTTTCTCCCATGTGGTTTTAACGGTTGTTCCTCGCCGTGGAGGAAGGTCTAAGGATGTGGGATACTCTAAGCTCATGTCCGATTTACTTATTTACGGGACATTACATCGGGTTGTGACATTTCATTAGTGTGTGACTTATTTTGATAATTCTTGATGTCTGATATTGCTTTGTTTTTGTCCGTACCGACCTTTGAGATGACTCCTGTTGTGATATTGGCCGTTACAAGAAATAAATTGATTGATTGATTGAAGTAGAGGTGAAACGATTCAATAATCTCACGATTCGAGAGAAAAAAACAAAGAACCAAGGCACTCCCACAACATTAATGAATCCCTATTTACTGTACACAGTTTAGTCATCTTCAGGAGAACCTTAAACAAGCCTCAATGTGTTTTTGGATTAATGAACATAACCTCTGGGCGTCTGCAGCCTTGACTTATGCATTAAGTGATGACACATGGGTGTGCGCACACAGCGGGCCGCGTGTTATATAGAAATATGGAGTAAACTTGGCGAAAGCAATGGTAGAAACCGTCTGGAACACGCTGAGAGCACTGTGGATATACTGAGTTTTGGACTTATTCAGAAGCTCCAAAACAGAAACTAGAGGAAAGAAGCTGCTAAAAACAAACTTTGAAGGTAAGCTATGTGCTAATGTTATGCTAACACCAGCAGCTAAAGTTGTGCTAACAGCGCTATTGCCATCAATCGGCAAGATCAGCGTTTACAACTGCAGTATAATAATCTGGCGGGGTGTGCCTGTTTTTGCGAAGGCTGTCTTCTCCTCTCCTCAAATCACAAATCAGAGGGCAGCAGTCTGTTGAAGACGGTCCCAAAACTTGTGCCTGGCTCACCCGGTTTGATCCGCGTCGGGCATGTGGAAACAAAAGACTAAGCGGGTAGACCAGGCACTGGGCTGGGCCGGACCTGCCAGTGTAAAACCCCCATTATTGCTTTGAGCTCAAAAATAAATATTAAAAAGACACCCAAAGTAGGACTTAAAGGACGTTTCGAGGGGGCAACATATGTATGAACTGGAAAAGAAACTTAACTCTGGTTCTATTATATTGTAATTTGTACGCTTTCCAACTTTTTTACACAATGATCTAGTTGAATATTAATGAAATTTAGGAACTCACGTTGCCAATATTCACAGCAAGGCTTGATCTTTGATACTACATTCCTTTCCAATGGCATGTTTTGCATTTATAGCCACTCTATTTTAATCAACCTATAGAGAGTACATCCATGCACATATGCTAGAATTACAATTTGATTGCTTTTACAATGCTATAGCCACTTTTTCTCGTGCCTTCAACAAAATTCGCATTCATATCCAGCTTGATTTGATTGGTTTCCGAATCGCATGGTATCCTTCTTCTTAATAACCACATTTCTGTCAGGAATCCTATTTATTCCCCATAAAAAAATGAACCGTGATTTTATTCCGACTTAACCTATGCGCAGTCAATACCCAGTTGCCTCTGCATCAGCAAAAAAAAAAAGACATCACCATAGAATAAGCAAATCGACATGAAGACGTTTGCCAGAAATCGATGTGCGCGGAGGCTGTTGGCGGCGCAATGAGCTGGTCCTTCTTTATAACATGAAGTCCGGCCGCCACCACAGAGCATCCTCAACACCATTTGCATTTATGGATTTTCTCGCAGCGCCGTGTATCTGCGTGTCATGGCATCGCTCGAGGGAAATGGGATCTCTATTCATAGTCTTTACGCATTTCATCTCCAGCGCGCATTTCTTCTTTTTTTTTTTTTTTTTGGCTTTGGATTGGGTCCCGCTCATATCCAAACGATTTACTACAGTCGGGCAGAGGCAGGGACGCACGAGGTGGGACTGTCTGACCACAATGAATCCAGAATATAGGAATGATAATATTGGTCCGTGGGGAGGGACGGTCAAAGGGAGCCAATTTCAATGCAGTCACCCCAAAAAAGTACAGTTTTTATGCTTTTGGATTGCTTCTGGCTCCGCTGAATGCATTGGAGCTGCAAAGATACAATATACAGGAGATAGAAATACATAGAAATAAATAGGAGAAATGCCCTCCAATGCTAACAGACACGGACAGTTAGCAAGATGGCTGCTCCGGTATACTTTTCAGATTTCGTAAGCCTGTTCAATGTATTTTCCCCTGTAGCCGTTAGCATTAGCCATCAAACGTCGCAATTTATGAACAACCTGGATGTTTTCAGCTGCTGTCAACCATCGACCACATTTGTGTGATGTCAAAGCCTAGTTAGAAATCACTACTTAATGAACAGACCTTGTGAAATTTTACTTAAAAGTAGAAATAGTGTGCAAAAGTGACATTTGAACATTTCGGTTCAGTTTTCTGCTTTTTTGAGGGTCGTATACAGAGCCAATGCCAATTAAATCTGCTCTTATAATATGTTAATGATAGAAAAGTCACAGAAAACTATATACAGTAAAAATGGATATGCTTTTCCTCACCATACAGGCGTCACCATTCCTTTGAATGGGGGAGAAAACGTTTGATTACACAAAGTCCGGGAAATGTAAGCTCGCTCAGCGTACGGATTGGCTCGCTAACAGTATTTCAATGGTTTCTGTGTATAGGTGTACAACCAAGAACAGTAAGATTCATCATTTAAAGACTTACTGTATGCATAATTGACTCTGTGCATCACTCTCAAGTTAAGCGAGCGCTAGCTCCACGAACGCCTCCACCATTTCCGGTTCTGGTATTAGCATAGCCTAGCATTAGCATAGTCTACGTACCCTCGTAGTTATGGATATAACTCGATACATACACTTTGAGCCTCTTGGAGTTACATCCACAACTACGAGAGTAAGTAGGCTATGCTAATGCTATGCTGTGCTAATACCGGAAATGAAAGTGGCGTCCGTGGAGCTAGCATTAGCTTGACTTGAATGTTACGCACTCATAAACATCACCCCAATGTAGATATTAGAAATGTTGAAAATACTGTCTCAAAAAGGAAAAGACATTGGCCTGGAGCGCACACTGTAGGCAGCAGTGGGAATGACACAAAACAGAACAGTCAATGCAAGCTTTCATTTTCAGCTAGCCAACAGCACAATGGGTCTAAAGATGTTTTCTAATGACATGCCATTTCGTCTCTTGAAACTCCTGGATTGATTTTGAAAAATGTTTGATAAATAAATGTATGATACTTTTCCAAGCCACTGATTGCTTTTAGTCTACAGATAAAGTGGATATCAGTCCATATACAGTAAGTAGGCTAAAAACTTTGTCAAGCCTCTCAGTCGTATTCTGTCCGTAACTACAGTAAAACCAAGCCACTCTTGTTCAGTTGCTCGCCGCCTCACAATGAGCGATTTGACACTTCATTTCTAAGTATAGGCAAAAGAACAGCAATGATGTTCACTTCTCCACATATTGCGTTTTAAGTGGCGGTAAATACCCATTAGCCCGCTGCCGGGTCCTAGCGCTGTAAATACCTGTGGTACTGGGACCAACATGTGGCAGGACGTGAGCGCGGAGAATTGCTGTAATTTCATGCAATTATTTGGGACAGGTGAGTGTCTCCGGTAGCATTAGGCAACGTGGAAGAAAGTGTCCTCGGCTAAATCGGTGTCAGCCGTTAATTTGACTCTGTCACCCGCTCAGGCTCTCAACCACCCACTCCATGCATTGTGGAGCGCGGCGTTAGAAATCCATCAATAGGTCGACTCTTAGGGGTTGGCACACAAAGCCGCCTCATTACGCATCACTCACCTGCTGCCTGCTATAGCCTGGTGTGATGCGCTGACAAACTGCGGGCCACTTTGGTAGATACAGATTTTGATCGCATCACATAAATGTCAATGTATTATTACCAAAGGGCGAGGAGGGCTCTTCTCTTTGGTCCTCGTCAATCCTATGGGGAGTTTGCACGTGTCAAAAACAGCTTCAAAGCCTGACTTCTTTTTACTAAAGCTGGCTTGTCCTCCAATGCAGAACTGCACATATGATAAGAACAGTTTTTATCCAAGTGCAGTTGCCACACTGAATGCTGTCAAACGTGACCAACCATAGGCGTCATTTTAAAGGATTAATTGCCTTTTAACATTTATTGACATTTTTTGGAAGACACCAACTGGACTACAACATTTCCGTTGTACTTGTTGCAATGACATTCACTAGCAAGGACCATGCCACAACCAAATGATGCATTGAGGAATTTAGTGAAATGAATTCTGTAGAGGTGATGGTGGGCAGATGAGACTGTGGGTGGGGGCTCCGTCTCTGAAAGCACTGTCTGCCCGGCGGCTTCAGGACCCCCCCTTCTGCCGGAAGTCAGTCACGAAGACGAAACATGAGAAATGGGAAGGGAGGGTGGGGTCGACAGTTCGAGCGAACAGAATGGAGGGGTTTGGCTGGTTATAAAAGGGGGGTGATTAGAGGTGTGGCTGGTCTGAGGGAGTGGCTTGAAGAAGGGAGGTTGAGACCTGGTCCGCTCCTGAACCTCAGTTAGCAAATATTAACTCCATATAAAGATTATTCATTCAGTCATTCATTCATGATGCATATGTGCAGTTCTGGATTCGTATAATTCAGTCATTGCTCTGGTTATACAATTACTTTTGATCGCTGCGTAAAATATTGTTGTTAGCAGCCGTATGCTAATGCTAGCTTCAACCAATCAAGGCTGGGACAGAAGGTATGACTGAGATCAGTTTTTAAAAACTTTTTTATTTTGTTATTTTTTTTAATTTACAACACAACAAAACAAAAAATACAAAAACAATAAGGGGGCACTGTTCACCACAACACGTCAAGGGTACACAAAAACAGGCCGCGTCAAACGGGACAGGAAGTCAGTCTCTCCATCGCGTGCACCGTTGTTATTGCCTTCTTAGTTGCAATCAAAATCATTTTGAAAATGTATCTGTCTTTTTTTGGAAATAAATCCTTGGGTAGCAGGCCCAGCAGGTAAATCTTGGGGTCCTTGGGGATGTCACAAGCCATGATATGATGACTTAAATACATTGTCCCAAAATGATGATAGTTTTGGACATGCCCAGAAGATGTGTGAGTGATTGGCTATTGAGTGGCCACACTGTCTCCAACACTGCCGCTGATGCCCCTGAAATTTGCCAGTGATGTGAGGAGTAATAAAGAATCTAATTAGGCATTTCCACCCAAATATGACTGAGATCATTTTATGTTGGAAGTTCCAGCAGATTTTTTTTTTCATAAACCTTTGATATACTTCCAAGTAGTTCTTAAAAATGATTAGTGTCTCACAGAGGACCGGCAGTTATCAGTAGTTTCCCTATTAAGGTGGGAGGGGGTTGAGTTCATGCTTCAAAATCAAGAATGCGTAAGAGCATGACATTTGAAAAAAAAAGATAGAAATATGAACTGTAAAGACATATTTTGTGGTTTGTTGTAATTATTTCTTGTGTTGGTGTGTTTACATGCACGGTTCTCTAACACGCACTGTCTCAACCAAAGAAACAGTAACCATCTTTCGACTTTATATCTTTTCGCTATGATGCTGCTATTGATTGGAATTCTGCCAAAAATACACTCAATCCGCAACACATGATCTAACCCCTGCACAAAAAAACATTTAACACAAAGAAACATTTAAAATGACTCATGGAAATACGTCCCTAACAAAAGATTCTAATTTCCATGTTTTAAATATTATTATTCAGAAAATGTACCTTATTTTGAGTCATTTTGATTTGCCAATTAAAATTATCTGCCAATGGAACAAGTAGATTGGCACTTAAATTAAGAAAAAGCATACAATTCCAAATACGTACATTTATTATCTATGTTTCAGTGCTCAAATTGCCTCTCTGGGATAAGGAACCTTGAAAATACTCATTCCATTGGCAGATAATGTTACTTGACAAGTCGAAACTCCTAAGAATAAGGTCAAACATTCTGGATCCAAGCAAATTTAACTCATCATCGAGATTTTTTTTTTTTTTCAGTGTAATGTTTTTTTCTTTTTCTGCCTCAATGCAAATCCCTCACCGCTCGCCGTCTGCCGCGGTCCGCCGAGACGCTCGGGAATATTGGCAACTGGGACAGCCGCGGTCGATAGAGATTTTAAGCGTGCCTTAAGAGACGTAATGGTGGCCTTTATGTGTGTCATTGTCACTAACCCAAAAGTCACGGCTCCTAAGTGAGACCATCCATCACCTGGGCCGGCCTGCCACGCGCTGCTTTCTGCCTAAACTGATTCACTTTGTTTGTTTGCTCTCCGAGTCACTTTCATTTATGACAAAGGAGGAGTGGGCCGTGATGGTGCGGGGCGAACATACTGAGCTGGTTATAGCTGGGGAGAAAATCACCCATCACAAAATCCTATCATAGTGAATATTACTTTCAATCTGGCATGTTTTGGTTTAGGGTGAAAAGAGGACATAGCAGTGACCGCGATCAATCCGCACACACTGCAGCGAGGTCTATTAATACCGTTTAAAAGCAGAGAGCGAAAGAAGTCTGTGCAAGGTCTTGAAGGAAAGGAAACAACATTGACCACCAGTTATAGAGCATATGACAATGACAGACATTTTGACCTAGAGGTAGAGCTGGGCATCCACATCTTATATATATTTTAGATTAAAGCTATACTGCGTACTGTACTGTTGCTGATACAAAACATGCTATTTTTGCAGTGGGTAATCAAAGAATTGATTAGAATTATATTTAAATCTCTATTTGGTTGCCTTTAGTCAACATCTCCATGTAGATGAGCTGGAGACGTCCCCGCTCCCAGGAAAGTTACAAGTCAGGTCTTAGGAGAGGAGCCTCTCACAGCAAAGACACATGGGGATTTTTCAGCTATAAAAATAGATGTAATGTAATAAATGCTTGTATTTTATTCTACTTCTTGGGTGAGACGTTACGCTTAGAATCCCATAGCTCCCACTGGTGCACTGGCAAGACACTTCATCCACCTTGCCAATGTATGAATGTGATGAGAGAGTGATGGTTGGTGTTGGGACACGCAGGACTCATCAGTAGCCCGTCCGTCCATGGGAGTGGATCTCTCCTCATTGTTCTCCTCAAGGTTTCTAAGAGGGTCTAAGGAAGGGCGAAAACCGAGGCTTGTTTGTTTATTCACATATTACATTGTTTGTACATTTGTTTGTTTCACTCTTTTGATGTCTGTTCAGTCCAGTGAGGAGACTCTGGTTGTGATTGTGGGCTGTATAAAAATACATTGATTGATTGCGGCACGGTAGCACAGTGGATAGCGCTTGTGCTTCACAGCTAGAAGGTCCTGGATTCGATCCCCGGGCAGGACGGGGCCTTTCTGTGTGGAGTTTGCATGTTCTCCTCGTGTCTGCGTAGGTTTCCTCCGGGTGCTCCGGTTTCCCCTACCACTAAAAACATGTACAATAGGCAGGATGAATGAGAGTGAGTTTGTGAGTGCGAATGTGGGACAACGGATGGAAATTGAGTGGTGTGTTTACATGCATTCTTCATGTGCATGCACTGTCCCAACCAAATAAAACAAACAAACAAACAATGGTAGGGGGCCAATGGAGCAGATTGGAGTGAATGAATAATGCAACTGTGTCCAGAAAAAGTGCTATATTAAAAAAATGCATTATTATTATTAGTAGTAAATGGATTTAGTGAATTCCTCCA
>OMNZ01005739.1:102578-120345 GCA_900303255.1 Lesueurigobius sanzi | reverse complement strand
CAATTTTGCAGCAGTATTTTTTTTTTTTTTCTTTTTTTTTTCACAAACAAACATGGTGGCTGCTATTACATTTTCAATGTACTGTATGTTTTGATGTCAGAATTCATTTTAAACACCATTTATGTTTGAGGGGTGACAGAACTGTGGACAGCTATCTATGCAGGAATTGTAAGCCCCAACATCAGCTTTTGTTGTTTGAACTGCAAAAAGTAATCTAAAAATGAGTACAACTTTCTTGAAATGAGTATATTTGCCCTGGATTTGAGCACTTTAATAAAATTATCTGGCAACAAGTAAACAAAAAACATCTAAAATTTGAAAATAAATCTAAATGTACTTAAAATTAGAGGCTGTTTCTTATTTTAAGAGCAAAGATACTTGTTCCATTGGCAGGTCATTTTACCTACCAACTCAAATAAAGGCCAAATCTACCCATTTCAAGAAAGTTTTACTTGCACTCTTGTATGTTACTAAGAAAAAATACAGACTTTTCTATTTGCAACTATTCAGTTAGATTGTATTGTGATTAATTATTGCAATTGGCATACCAAATAACTGTTTTATACTTTATCATTGCATGTGTCTGTCCATAATATAAAGTGTAACATTAAATTACTGGGCTACTTGCCACGCTGATTGGGGCCTTCACCAAACAGGTTTAACTGGTAGGACGATGATGAAAGTTAGTGAGTGTGTCTAGTTTTCACCTTGTGCTGATGAGAGCGGTCCATGGTGAGTGACGGGGCAGTTGGCAGCGATGCTCCACCTCGCCCACAGAGCCAATGGCTAATGACAGCAGAGGGCAGACAACAGGAAGGACCTGTGACAGTGATGTCCTCCAACCTTCACATCCTCTGTCACTGTTTAGCCCCGCTCCGGCCATTGGAGACGGATCAGGTTCCTTGTGTGCTATTGTGATATCAGATTCTCCAACCAAGCCACAACTGTCATTTCAAGTTTTAAACGAGGAGAGTAATGCATTGGCTATTTTTTTATTTATTTTTTAAGTAGGTTTGATCTCCACAAATATGCACCAAAATAATACACAGTAGGCTACTTATTATAAATGTATTAATTTATTTTACATTGCAAACAACATTACACACCAAACATCTTTTTAGACTACGCTTGTCAAGTAATCTTCTGTCTTAAATTGCACAAATATTAACAACATCAAAACGACTGATGAAGTCTTCATTCAGCGCAGTTCCATCTCCTTCAGTCCATGTCGTGCGTGCCTCTGTTGTAAAGTTTTGGCAATGCTTTTCCATTTGAAACACATCGTGTGGCTGCAAAGACTGGCCTATTTCATGAAAGTTTTCGCATCAAATAAAACGGCACATATGCCCTATCTTTTGGAGAACGTGATGACTTCTCGTGAGGCGTTTTCTCACACTTACTTGCTCAAGTTGCTCCAGTGCCGTGGGTCGCTGTGCGTAACATAAAAATGTGGATGGACGCGACAACTTTACGCCACAAGTTCCAGCACTGGGTTTGGTTTGCAAATAAATGTATTCTTGTTTTCTCTACATTTGCTGACTAACAGGTTAAACCTTACTTATGGCCCACTTTAAACCAGTGGCAGTCAATGCGCTGGTTCGTTGGTCTCGTCTCTTTCGCATCTTGCGAACCAAAACACTTTTTGTGACGCATCGAAATTCCATTTCGTGTTAAAAATCCTTACGGAATCGAACCTTTGGTCCATTCGAAGCTCGGTTATTACACATTATTAACAAGCCTTAGTAGCTACTTCCCTGTGTGCAAATAATAACCCCCTCCACTGGGCGTGGTCTATTCTTCTTCATCCAATCAGAACCTCAAAACACGCATCTGGGTGCTTTGTCTCCCCACAAAGCCTCACAAGTCATATTATTATGAAGCGCATATAGGGTTTCATTTCATAATATTTATTGTTTTACAGTTTAGTTTAGTGAAGCAAAACAAGAACATGGCAAAGCTTATGCAAAACTTCGGTCCAGAATCTGCTAACTTTTCCTGAGACATCCCCCAACCTCAATTTAGTGTGAAAGCCCCTTGCTAAACTATCTGGCAAATTTAGGCTTATTCTTGGATACAAATATCACATAGCAGTATAAGCCTAAGCCATGAGAAAATCTTACAAAAACAAGCACCTCTTTTCATTTGTCAAGTATGACCTATAGGTCATAAGTTACTCGAATATAGGCTTTTATCTTAAAAGGTCTGACACATACATCAAATGTATTATTAATACAAGTATTATTATTATTAATAATAATAAAATATTATACACGTATTAAATATGCTTATTGTACTAGTATTCACATTTAACTCATGTGTTTTTTCGTTTAACGGGCGTGCCATATAGCCCTGTGTGATTATTAGCTAAATATTTGAGTATTTCTTTTTTCTCTGTTGTGATATCTGTTGTCATATTTTTCTCCACTAGCTTTATCAGAGGAGGTTTGCACATTCAGACCTTTGATGCATGTTTCTAAGAAGAATAGGCCTATCTTTCTCGAGTCCAAAGGCGTTTTTATAAGATTCTGTGGCTTTCCCTTCTCATTAGAGGTCGGCCTGCCCAGTTTGAGACGTGTTACTTGGATTTGGAATGCAAATGCTTTGTTCACGAGGAGGAGGGATCAGCAAGGAGTCTGAAAGCGACGAGTTTTTGATTAATGAGCTTTGAAATGGCTCTCCAGGAGCAATAAAGGATGAACTACGCTCTCTCGCTGCTCTGTGCGCGCACACCAACGCGCGCCGCCATCGTTGCATCATTCCCAATGTCAAAGTAGCAGCAGCATTCTTTTTTTTCTCCGCTCGTTTGTGTCACCATTCTGCTCGAGCCTCCCTTCTGTAGTTTTTGGATTAAAAAAAACAAAACTGCATTTGCCCATAGAAATATGTCCCTTTGGAAACGAATGGGAAAACATCAATTTATCCTGCTGGTTATTTAAAATGCTCTCAACCTGGTGCTATGATCAAACAAAAGTCATCAGAATTATACATAATCTAAATGAGTTTTATTCCCAATCAGATTACAACCAAAAGTTGGCATTAAGAGCCACTGGCCATTGATTTATTGATTTATATATATTTGACACAAAATTACATTTTGAAAAGAACTATTTTGTTTTTATATAGACGTTTTTGATTTCAAAAATGGTTGCTCTGTTTTAGATCATGGACGTTTAGCGCAGATATGCATATTGTTTCAGTACATTTATTTTAGTCTTGGTTGTGAATATTATTGAGAAATTGTGTTTAAATGTTGATAGAAAACATAAATATTATTTAAACATATTTGAGCACTTTATTTACAAAATGTTAAACACAATAAAATATAACATTTTGATATCATCAGGGCTTGTTATTTTATGGTTATCAAATGAAGAAGTAACAATGGAGAAGAAATCAAACAATGGCTACACAAAATGACATGCTGGTGTATAATACTGTATTAGATACTTCGATAGTCTATGTTCTTAAGGTTGACACAAGATTAACCATGGACATATAGTGACGGTTATACACTATAAAATGCCCCATTTATCCCACTTTAAGAAATGTGCCTAGTCCACACAAGACCAAGTCATTTCAGACCCTGTTTTCCTACACTTATACAAGTGCACTGATGTGTCCAATCTTACAAAAATCACATAAATACTCCCATAAACGATAAATAATGTGCAATACAAATGTAATTAAATAATAAATAGTGTAGAGGCTATTATAAAGAATATGCAAAATAATATCAATAAATAAGTTGGGTTCTCTAGAGATTTCTTCCGGACAAACAGACAAAAATTCGAATGGTGCTTTTTCTTCTAAAGATGAGCTTCTACTTTGTAATCGACTATTCAAGTAACGGCATGAAACATTTAGTCCAAAAATGCGCATTGCACATAAAAATATAAAATAAGTGAACTGATTAACAACAGGCCTATGTGTCCTTGTTCATAAGAAATGGAAAAAAACTATATTCAGAAAATAATGACACATTAGCATTAATAGTCATATCATAATACTGATAATACACGACTCGCTCGGAGCGAAGTTAGACTAGTGAGGTAATAAAAAGAGCGCAACCTAATTTGGCACACACATGCGCACTCGCTCACAAACACGCACAGACACACATACAAGATAAGACATTTTACAAATGCGTGAGTTTAGGCGCTTCCTGAATCCTTCCCTGAGACGCTTGGTGCGACGTGAGGTCTGTGTACGTGGGGTGGGGATCACAGGGTCCGTGGTGATGATTTCCTGGGATCTGCGCAGCGCAACTATAGTCCACACTGGTGGATGTGGGATGAGGAAGATGGCCAAGGTTGAACATGGGGCCCGAGGCTGGCATGGAATCAACAAAGTTCCCACCCACATAAACCGGGCTACTTTGCAAATTGGCGTTGGCAAAACTATTGCTCTGCATGCCGTGGTGTTCGTACTCTGATCCCGGGTACCTTTTCTGCTGCGGGATGCATCCACCTAAGGGCGCCGTGTACGCAGCCAATCCGTACATGTTTTGCTGAGGTTTAGCAAAGGACGGTGGTGATGGCGCGTCATAACTGAGGCTATTCACGTTTTGGAGTTGGCCAGAGTATCCCATGTGATTTGGGCCACTCAGTGGGGGGCTTCTATCCGGCGAGTGCCCCAGAGGGGAATGCGCCATGCCTTTTGCCTTTTGGTCCTTTTTATATTTCATCCTCCGGTTTTGAAACCAAATCTTTATTTGACGCTCGGTCAGATTCAGTAGATTGGCCATTTCCACTCTCCGAGGGCGACACAAGTAACGATTAAAGTGAAACTCCTTCTCCAGCTCCACAAGCTGAGCGCTGGTGTATGCTGTTCTGACCCGTTTGGAAGCTGGTCCGGGTGGGCTCTTCTCATCACTCACCTCACCTGAAAACAAAGCCAAATCCAATCTTCAGTCAGCACATTAAAAGATAGACACATGCGTCATCATGGCTATTTTATGCGTGTTTTTGATAAAAAAAAATATCAATTAACTAATAATGCTGCTGTTTAGGTTGAACAAAATGTTTAATATAGGCTTCTATATTATATGTACTGTTTAATTTAAATCAAAGTAATTGGTCATTTCTTAACTGTCCCTTTTTCATTATTATTGGGCCTTTACCTGCACTAGTACTGCAGTTGTTGCCCTTTTGTTTGGCGTTTTGCCGGGTCTCCTTCATCCAAGGGAATATCTGCTTGGTGATGGCCGGTGTGGATGATCCCGAGGCTCCAGATGGAGATTTCTTCTTGTTGGATGTGGAGCTGTTGGAACCGGGTGAGGCCGCAGACAGAGGAGGAGGAGGCGGCTGCTCACCAATGCTGCTGCCCTGGCTGCTGTTGCTCTGCGTGCTGCTCTGGCGCATGCAGTCCCCGTTCAGCTCACTGTCTTTAAGGGTCGGGGGACGCACAGTAGAGGTCTGGATGGGACACACTGGACCTTGGTAATCAGTTTCAATGCTGGCAGCCGTGTAGGACTGATGAGATGGGCCATAGTTGTAAGAGTCGGGTTTGGGGTATGTGTAGCCTCCAAAGAGTCCAGAGTTGTCATAATAGGTTGCTTTCTGCATTTTGTTGTTTCAAAGCCAATGCGACACGGGATGTTGTTTATTCACGTGATTGGTGTCTCCCACTGACTCTCCAGTTTCTGACCTATAAGAGAAACATCATAAGGTTTGGACAATGGGTGGCCTGCACCTAACGCCATTCCCACTACAGCAGATGTGAGCCACAAATGGCTGCATGACAGCAGCGCGAGGACTCGACTCACTTTGTCACAAAACTGTTAAAGTTTAACTCACGCTAAAGGACCCTTTGGGAGACTTTAGGGCTCCCCAGAAATACGCTGAATCAGCATTTGACTCAAATACGCACAATGGGCTTTTCACTGATCACGAGTCTGACAAAGCCCGTCACGCATTGTTCCTGCTACAGAAATATAGCCCACCATGGCGCGCGAGTTTCACTACCAGGAGCGAGGCTGTGCACACTCATCTTCATTTAGATCAGATGCTGCTAGAGGATGCGGTACTGGTGTATGCATGTGATGGTTGGATGTGATATTGGATATGTAGCCAGCTATTATTCCATGTGCTCCTCTGACGTTTGTTGGAGATTTTATATGCTCCCCTTCCCCCATAACCCGTGACCATTAAAAGGCCATGTAAAATACTTTCTCGCTTAATCCAAATGTAAAATGTGGTATACCAAGCCAAATAATCAGGATTCAAAGACTCTGTGTCCACCTCTATGTTGGTGGCTTGAGGAGGTGCAGTTTGCGTCGTGCATAACAATTGCACCTGTCAGTGTGGACCGCGGCAAAATTTATGACCACAAATGTTATGGTTGTAAACGGCCACAGAGAGGGATGAAAAGCAAAACAGTGCTCAAGACGCACAGCGTAGGAGGAAGGCATGGGAAAGAATTTTATCGCTGGCCGCTTCTCTTATTCAAAGCTCGGTTTGGACCCAAGGCGTCCATTCTTCCCATCGCCTCCGACCCAAACACGGCTTTACTGAGTCTCGCTTAGCGCTGCTAGAAAGAGTGGAAGGCACTGGACGCCGCGGTGAAGCCGTACATTTTTATCTTCCATGTTTTTGCATGTGTTGCCTAGATGTTGATAGAATAGACTTCAATCATTATTTTGTTTTTGTTTCGTATTTTGTTATTGTTTTTAGCCTATATCTAGGAATGCAGTAGTCTAACTTAAACACGGGGATTACAGCGTAATGTGCCTAATATAAAACATGTATTGGCATCATTTAAAATGTGCGTTTGATTTCAATTTTACTCACCAAAATTTGCGCAAAGGTGTGTATTCCTTACGCGTTCATAGCTGCAGCCTCCTCGACCTGCAACACAGTAATTTAAAAAAAAGTCACTACCACCCCTATATTCACTTTACTGGCCAACAAAAATATATGAATCACAATATTATTGTAAAAAACACAATTTACAAATCAGCCCAGCGTTCGGACTTTGAAAGTAAATTTTAATGAATTTGTCGTGCACAAAGCTACACGAAGCTTTTCTGGTGGAGCCCTGAATTGATATTATGTTGAGGCTGTGCCTCAAAGGCTCACTAAAAAAGTCCTGCGTGTGCACTTTTACACAAAGAACTCTTCCAAATATTTAGCAGTCATAAGCTTTTTGTGTGACCCACAGGTCAGTGAGTATAAGTCAAAGTTTAATGAACAACGAACAGTTTGCTTCAAGACGCCGCTCTTTCCAAATGCGCTGCTTTTCTGCGTCTGGCGCACCCAGAAGCAGGAGCTACGGGACAGATAATATTCCGCTTGTGGTTGTTGCTGCTGAAATGTCCTGGATTGTTGGATTCCGCTTGTGGATTTTACGGGTTTGTTGTTGTGTCGCCTCGAGTGCTTTAGCCCACTTGTACTAGTAGCAGACATGCTCCTCTTTTCACAGCGTTGTGTTTTTCGCCTACGCGCTGTTACGGTAAGTTTGGCTCACACAATGGCCAGACTCAGGGTGAAGTATTATTATCCTTTTAAAACAGCTCTGTTATTCATTTAAAAAGTAACTTTAAAGTAAAAAGGTAATGCATTTCTGAAAGCATTATTCTAAACGCTAAATTAAGCTTAGGGTGAGTGAAAAAATCAGTATAAAAAATCTACTTTACAAAGGAAAAAAAAAAAACAATTTAGTAATTTGTTGTGATTATTTTTTTTTTATCACATTTTGTGTGATTTTATAATAAGCCAAAATACGATATTCCACAATTATCAAGTGTAGGCCACGCACAAATAATGTTTTGTACAAAAAATATAATCTTAATAATCTTAATGTAATAAGGCTACTAAAATGTTACATATTGTTTCCATAAAACCGGATTCTTGCCCATCATTCTGCGTAAAAACAAATAAATGTCAAGGAACCAAAGACTGATAATGCACAGAATTTAGTAACACAATAAAAAGAAAAAATAAATCTTAATGATCCAACTGAAGGCGCTCAAATATCCAATCTGAATATAATGTAAGGTTGCAAGTTAACAAAGCCATATACAGTTGAAACCACATAAATCACGGCAAACGCCACAGTGACGATAAGACAACAAATTAATGTGATTTACGATCCAAGAGTCAAAAAGAAAAGTTCCTCTCCTACTTCTTCGATGCAGCTCCTCATCAAAAGGTATAGTGAGCCAAAAAAGCAGCGGGCGCCTTCCGTTTAAAGTGTCGATAATATTTGAAGGCGCTTCTTCAATTTATGAATCTGCTTTTGAAGAGATACAACTCAAGTCCATAACCGCGTGCGCACTGCACTTTCACAATAACAGGCATCAGCCCATTGAACGGAATAAATCACACACATTATATTAACCTATCGTTAAAGGTTGCGTTGTGCCATGCAGTTGCTTACCTGTGCGTCAATTCATCATAAAGCTCCTCAGTTTGTCTGTGCGCTCTCTCCAGCATAAATCCTTCAGCCTTTGTCTGGAGACAATGCCGTCCTAAACCTGATCTTGCTGTTTTTCAGACATTTCCATATACCAGTGGAGACACTATTCCCGAAAGATTGGAAGGTCTCGCATGCTACCAATAAAAAGCCAACAAGGTAGCGTTATTCCAGAAAAAAATCCCGGCAATCAATCATCTATTGATATGTGTAGAATTTAGTCAGAGATAGGCCTGCGCTGATGTGGAGCCAGCTTTAGGATTTTGGTGTTTCGGAAGCTTTATGATGACAAATCAAGGCAGTGCCTTAAGACACAAGCATATTTGTTCACGTGATTGTTCTCCTTCACCCTGCTTCAAGCAAGCCTTACCTCACCAATCCATTTTGATAAAGGGTGGCGTTTATTTCCTCGTCTGAACTGTGTGAAAATCTTCCATTCCCAGTTTTTCTTGATATGCTCATGAACATTTAAACTGTGCCTCGAGCCGTATATCAGTAAAAGCTCTTTGGGCGCATTTACACATTGTAAAACCCTACAATATTTTTTTTGTCTTGTTATTGGAATCTACAACACATTACAACATGCTGGCTGTATATTCTGTTTATAAAAGCACAGCTTCGCACGTTTATATTCAAAGATGTATTTATAGAATACCTATTTTTTGTGTTTTTATTGATGGTATTATTTCTTAAATAAATGCCGTGGGAGTTTTCCCCATCTGTGCCTGGATTGTATTCAAATAAACCACATTATCATCTTTTGTTTGCTGTGTCTGTCTTCACACAAAGAGTGAAGCCGGGGCTTGTCCCGTGCTGTTTTCATTATCAATCACACAAAATAATGATAAATGCATCGTTCGTGGATGAATTGCAGAATAAATCCGTTTTGTGATACAAGAGGAGGCTTCGGAGCGCACAGCCACGGCTGACTGTGAAGAGGGATGCACGGCTTGTATCGGCGCTGCAAATGTTCAGAGGGCAATAAAAGTGAAAGATTTACAGTTTTCGGCCGGCCCCCAACAGCATCGCACCCTTTCAGGAATTACTGCCAATGATTTACAAGGAGTTAGCTCTGTCAACCCGGACAAACTTGTGCCACTTTCAAGCATCAAATTCGCATCAGCCACCAACAGTAAAAACAATACAGGCATGTGGGATTGAAAGAAGCACGAGGAGTAAACGGTAGTGTTCGGTAGTGAAGGAGGGAAATAGTAACTTCATGCCCACATCAGGTTATCTGTGCAGGAAGTCTAGGCTATGTCCACAAAATGCGCTAAAAGCCTTTGTCATCGTATCACAATCAGAACATGAATCCCCAAATAATGTCAAAACATCCATTATTATTTAGTCCAGCCTTAACGGAACGCTTAGAGGGAGAAATCTGTGCGAACACCAATCGAAGCCCAAAAGAAATGTGCCGCGCGCACACATCAAAGACGGCTATTTATCAAATATCTCGACATTTGATATCGTCATCTTGCAGCTCAGGCAACATGAAAAATGCAGAAATGTGTACGTACCCAAGCATCCATCGGTTCAGATGTGCTGCTACAGAGCGGGCTACACTTGCGCCGGCTATCGGATATTATTTTCTTGGGGGATCTCTTCAGTTTTCAAGTCTGATAGAGTCCTCGCGATTAATGACGACGCGGTGTTTCTAGGGGGACGTGCTGCATTAATTATTTAGACAATCACGTGGTCGAGAATAGAGAGTGTAGTGGTATAGTCTCTGGCTTGTATCTGTGGATGCATATATCTCAGGGGCTTGTCTGGATCCGAGAGGCTTCTGCGAAAACAGCTGGAAATCAAATATGGCCGGGTGGAGAGCAGCTCGTCGTATTCCAGCTCAGGCTGCAGTGTCATTGAAAATGGCACTGCCTTTGGCTCCCATTTATTGCTGTTCAGACATGTAGGTCAGTGTGGCTACACGCTACACGTATAGTGGGCTGCTCTGACCTGACGTGTGCCGATGGAGACGGCGATATAGACCATATTATTTCATTACAATGTGCTGTAGCTCATAATTGAAGACATTTCGGCACTTATTTTATTTCACACTTATTTTTATTTAGTTCATAAAAGCAGTTTTGTAACTCAATAACAACGTCTTTAATGTGGCCGAAAATAGAATTATATTCCTGTCCTTTGCCAGAAGTCCGTTCTCTCCTCAGCATCTGAGATCATCATCAGTTGCAGCATCACTTTGTCCGTGCTGCTTCCCCTCCATAGTAGTTCATATGCACGCGCACACGCGCGCGCACACACACATATGTAGCATCACTATCCTAAGTATTCTGTGAGGATTGAGACATAGCCAAGGTCTGGGATGAGTCCGGTTCAGTCCAGGTTCGACATATAGGCCTGAGTCAAAGGTCGAAGGTCAGTTGTGCAGTGAGGTGACCCCAAAATAAAAGTTGCGAATTGGTTTGATGAGCTCTAAAAGTGTATTTATTGGAACACAAAGGTAAACTGGTCTCTTTTGGGGCCGTGTACAAGACTCCAAGAGATTGGTTTCTGTTTCACTTTGAAGACTTCACAGTTCATCACATCTTCTCTCTCAGACTGTAAGAGATTTTCCGGCGCGCATTATGCTGTTGAATTTGGAGAATGGTCTAATAAATGGCCCTGTATCTAAGCAGCAAAAAAGACGATTAGATGCTGTGCTAAAAATAAAAACTTTATTTTAAATACACATGGAGAATATTTGGCACATTTGTGGATCTTGCAAAGGCGCTATGCTGTTGCAGCCATTTTTGTGTTTTCACCAATATTCCTTGGGAATTTGTGAATAGCAATATTATATCGGCTGTACACTTGGAGTAAATGGACTCCCAAATTAGCCACCATACCAATATTTCGCCAAAAAACAACCAACGAACAAAGCAAACTAAAAAACACGTTCATTGGGCCTAATTTTGTTACATTTTGTTCACGCTCCGCGTAGCCTATACTTTACATCTTGCTTAAATATAGCCTAGACTGTTATGTAAAAAAAAAAGAAGAATTTAGTAAAAATGCATTTGTGCGATAGACTCATGTTGTAACACAAAATAGGTTACAAAGCAGATTTTTGAAAAGTGACACATATAAGCAATAATTACGCACAGACGTTTGCGCACCAAGACGCTTTTGCGGCTTGTTGCAATAGTTATAAATTAAACTTTGCTACTTTCAGTTTTGGTCTCCTTTATGCAATTTGAGTCTGAAAAAACTATTCTCTGTCCGCGGGGCAGGGGCTGGAGCGGGGGTCAGTCCTCGCGGCTCAAGCGTGGCCTTTGGATGAACCTGGCGGCTGGCCGCGCTTCTTTGTCCACCTTTGACTCGAAATACCTTTTCACCAAGACACAAGAAGAAGATTCCCAGAGCCACTCGCAGTCGCACAGCTTCTGGGCTTTTTGTCCAAGACACAAAGACGCTTGAAGCGAGAATTATCTTGCCCCTCGGCCCATCTCCTAAAATCTAAATTCAAGCATGCTAAAAAGGCACACTAATTCATAAATAATTCAACGAATACTTTTATTTAAAATCGTGTGTTTGCTATAGTAAAATGTACAAATTTAAACAAATAAATAATAACTCATACAAAGAAAAAAATAATTATGTTCCTATATACTCTGGGTTTCATTCTTTCTGATGAGAAACATTCAATATCAACTGTATGCCATGCAAAGAACAAAAAATCTTTCATAAAGAGTTTCAAATGGCACGAGAGAAGCTCTGAAAATGTACATTGTTTACAAAGGTGTCAGGAAAGATTTATAAGGGCACTCGGAATAGTTTGCACACAGGAATGTCTGGATTTAGCCTTGATCACATTTAGGCTGAGATATAGGCAATGCCTTTTGTATAAAATAAGTTAAAACATACAAAGAAACTTAATCTAGCTTTTCTACATTTTCAAACGGTTTGGCGTGCTCTGTGTAAATTCGTTCAAGTATAGATTCAGGCGAACACTTTGTGCGTCTAAGTGATGTTTGGAAAGAAAAAAACAAAACACTTTGTGTGTGCGTAATTGTACACGAATGGCGTCCCCCATTTTGCCTAAAAGGCAATTCGAGGTTCAGACCACCGTGAATCCACGTGATGAGTTTGTTAAGTCCATTTTTAAGTCCATACAAAGAGCGGAAAATTAAATGTATAAAGTAGAGTCATATCCAAAAGTTTTGTGGTTGTGTGCTGAAGTATTTTAAACTCTTATTGATTGCCTTCTGTAGCAAGATGCACATTAGAAACACTGCTTGGGTTGTTTTAAATAGGCTAATTCAGAAAAATAAAAAAGAGCAGTTCCATGCAGAGGTCAGATGCAGCTGTGTGTGTTCTGTACAGTCCACTTCTGTGTATTTCTTATAACGTGGTGATGTCCGTGTGGGGTTCCTTGTGCAGATGGTTGGCCCCTGGTGGGGCAGATCTGCCCTTGGTGTTGGGTAGTTTGTGGTCCTTCTTCCATTTCATGCGTCGGTTCTGGAACCAGATTTTGATTTGCCTCTCCGACAGGCAAAGCGTGTGCGCGATCTCGATCCGCCGTCGTCGGGTCAGATACCTGTTAAAGTGGAACTCTTTCTCTAGCTCCAAGACCTGCTGCCGTGTGTACGCAGTTCTGGACCGTTTAGGCTCGGGCCCCGTGTAATCTGGGTTCACTGGCGAGAAACAAACACAAAGTGTCATCAATTGGGAACACCGTACACAATCAACAAAACAACACGCGGCCGAGTCCATATACAAGTTTAGTCCGTTTAATAGCAGGGAAAGCTTAGCAATAAGAAACGAAATAAAATAAATATGGGCATATTTTTACACACACACATACACACACAAAAAAACATTATGATTTTGAGCAGCTTTGAATGCTCACCTATAGGCCTATTTCCTCAGCTATAAAAATTTATGACTTGTGTAATTGGTGAGGCCCTTCAAACACCGCCATAAATATTAGAGTGAACGATACAAACGCGTCTTACCAGTCGTTACATGCACTTTCTTCATCCAGGGGTAGACCACTGCTGGTTGCTTGTTCTGCAGCCCGTTCTGACTCTTTGTGTTCTGCTGCTGACCACACGTCCTGGCTCCGGCTGCTGGAGCTGTGGGCCCTTGTTCCGCGTGCGTGCTGAAGGGTTCCGAGTGGCTCTGTGTCTTGTCATGTACATGACCCCGTGGCGGCACCGTGGGCTCCTGCGCCGTGTTGCAATTGAAAGGCTGCTCCGTGTAGTTGGACCGTGGGTAGATCCCGGGATGCTCAAAGTCAGTGTCCTGCGCCGGACTGTAATAGTCTGTGCCCTGATCAGGTATATAGTTATTCTGGGAATATTCCTCGCACGGAGGAAATTTCGGATCCACATACTTAGAGTTCACCATATACGAACTCATGGCCATTAATTTCTGAAGGTAGAAAATACTAATTTTTCTCGAGTTGTCTTTTTTTCCTCCCTCCATAAAGCCCTCCTACTTTCGTGTCAACTGAATAAAGTTAGCGAACCATGTGACCAAATCGACCAATGGAGGTGATGCTGGTTCATAAACGGGTAAACATACAACTACAAGCAATTTAATTCAACTTAACCTACTCTCAAATTAGACCCAGAGGAGGAGCAGAGGGGGAAACCATATAGCCATACAACAAAATACATAGTTAGGAATTACAAAATCATGACACAATTCTGAGACGAAACACGTAGTTTGTAGTTTGGTACCTTCGTTCCAGTCCCATTCTTCTACATTACGCACGAAAAAGAGCTCAATATAGTTCAAAAGTTAAAGTATTTGGACGTTATTGAGAATATCAGCTCGTATGTCTCTGCAAGGAGGTACTGAGTTGAACAGGCAATCCAACAAAGGTTACAAAAAGCCCTTTGGCATAAAAGCACAGAAGAATGACGGCGGACAATTGATGGACAGTGTCTTTGTCGGGACAGGGGTCATCCAAAAGTTACACCAATCTCATCACTTCATCTGCTGCCTTCCCTTTGACTGCTGCGTCTCTGGAGCCCATTGGCCAGAGCCAGAGGCGCAGCCAGCCCTGGGAATCAATAATGAAGAGCCACCGCGAGACACAGGGCAATAAAACACACTCCTCTCAAATGTGTGCTGCGTTGTTCCCCATCCATTCCATTTCCATGCTGCCAGTTGATGATTATCAAGTGAAACATTTTGTATCATGTTACCATCACACAGATAAAAAAAGTACCATTATCTGGCCTAAGTCTCCTTTATGTGCAAGATTCTGATCTATTTATGGACTTCACTGTGCCAATGGATCTTCTGACAGCACGTCCAACACTCAACGAGCCCAAAGAGGATTGCAATATAGTCAATGAATCGAAGTTTTTTCATCGACCATATACTCCCCTAGAATCGAATCTGTGACTGTGCTTCTATCACACAAATTCGGTTCTACAGGGTATATATAGACGACGGGAATGCCCAAAGCTCTTTTTGAAAATGCACAATACAATGGTTACAGAAGAAGGCTTTACGCACTGGAGATTGACCCCTGTCTTATGACCACTGACAAACCTTACAACAATAATTTTTAAAGCTCATGCCAGATTTACTTAAAAAAAGAGTGGGGGAAGACACAACATGCAGAATAAAACACCAAATACGGGTTTGCGCAAATGTTTTATATCCAATCGCGGATGACATTGGTAACACACAAATTGAGGACAAACAAGTTTGCACATGGCTCTTTTGTGACACCTTCAAATGCCACGTTAAGCTAATTATTTTTGATAAACACCCCCAAAACTAACCTTCGCAACATACAGGACACTGGCAGATGCAAATGTCCACGAGTATTAGTTATCCGCGCTGTCCAAACGATAAGGCGATGGGCCACAGAGGTCAAGCAAAATCATTTACAAACTTAACCGAAGGTTTAATTATTTTTCTTCCTCTTGACAGCTTAAAGAACCCAAAAGTAAAGATTCTATAGTGAGCCTTTTACCACGAAGCACCATGGCCGCTTTTACGCACGAAATAAAGCCCATTATACATGGGGGCAAGTAGAAACTGTGATAACGTAGAGGATTACAAAGCAACTATATGGGTTATTTGAATTGTGTGTTATTCGCCTTTGCTACAATGGAAGACTTCTGGGAAACTGAAAGGACACAAGCTGATAATGGTGTTAATCAAAGTGCTAAAAGTTCGTTTTTCTATATCCATATGTTTTTGACTTTGTGGACCCCCATAGCGCAAATGCTTTGCCTTTTTAAAAAATAATACAGACTTGTTTCAGTGAACTCATGGACATTGTCTGTTTTAAATATCACACGATTTTAGTTGCAATGACAGTTATTCATAGCCGCCACTCGCAGGCCCGCTGAATGATGAGTTAGGCCTTGACGCGCAGTAGATTTGTACAATCACTTGTGTCTTTTTTGCACTTCGGTACATTATTTGAACCTAAATTGTATTTGTTGAATTACTCACACTTAACCGAGAACCAAGATATGTCTCTTGATGTCTTTCTGTTATTAATAATAGGGTACGACAAGCTTGGTTTGGCCGTACATCCCAAAACACAATGGCTTGCATTATTGGCAACGTATGAGGACTAATTTGCGTCTATTAAAATATGAAAAATATCAGTGAATGGGCACTGTTGGTTTGTTGATGTTGTGCGACGATATGACCTGCCTTTCACCTCATCCTTGAGACGGGTCAAAGCCGAGATTCACAAACAAAAGAATGATAAAGTCAGCGTTTCTCTACGAGACCGGCCTTAAATGAGAGGCCAACTGCTCTAACTTGACTCCTTTAAACTCCAATTACTTACTTGTCTTTCTGATATCAAGCAACGAGGCCTCACTCTTTTCGACACACAGTTCAAATGCAAAATAAAATGTCCAATAATCAATGGTTTACTTGAAATGGTAGAAGTATTACAGAATACAGACAATAGCATATATATTTTGAAAACATTTAAAAAAAAAATGAGCTCAGGAAAGCAGGATGGATTTAGGCTCTTGCTACAGTAATATTAATTTGTAGCACAAATATTTATCCACAAGCTTTGAAACACATCTATTATGATTGGTAATAAATCAGGAAATTGTTACATATTGCGCATTTTCAAGGCACGTAAACAACTGCAAGACAGTAGTGAGTTTCCAGCATGAACAACAGGTTGAGCTCTCTCACATTCTGTAACTCAATCAAGCAGCAGCTTTCACTCGATTAAATGCAGCTCGACACCAAACCCCGGTTTGTAACTTCGCTGAAAGTTTACGCACAGTTGAAAATGTCACGCATATCCAAGCAGCAGCAGCAGCAGCAGCAGCAGAAGTACTTCTCGCTGCACTTGTGTGTCCTGTTGCCGTTTGAGAGGAAACACCCGAGAGCGTGACATCATACGCCCACAACAGCAGCAGAAAAATGATAAAACACGACTTACCGCGGACAGTCCAACACATGGCGACAGCACGCACAAACCCAGCCGAAAGGAGGCTAAAGTGAATCCGTTAGAGCTTCTCTATCGCAGCCCATCTGGAGCTTTACTAATACACAATGAGAATTATATTTTGGCTTGTCAAGTCCCAGGTCATAAAACAAACTTTAATGGTGTCACGTGTTTCCGCGCAGCCATTCACATGAGCGCACAAGACCATAAATAACCCTGAAAGTTGCACTGACTTAGCCTAGCTCAATAAGACGATTTCACTAATGTGTAGGAAAAGGCAAACCGTGGAATGGGCTGTTGTATTATTTATATAACATTAGCAAAGGCCATAAGCTATGGTTATAATCCTTCTTTATCCTTTGTTTGGCAAGTATTAAATATATGCTCGTAAATGTATATTTGTTCATAGTTTATAGAATAGATGTATAGAGTTGTTCATGGCCTATTACCGGTAGACTTATATACTCATAATAAACAATCGATACTACTAATATTATTATTTTTATTTTTATTATTATTATTATTATTATTATTATTATTATTATTATTATTATTATTATTATTATTATTATTATTATTATTATTATTATTATTATTATTATTATTATTATTATTATTATTATTATTATTATATAATTCTGCACGGGACTTGTATAAACACTTTCTTAGCCAATCACTATTCGGTTTGCCTTGTAACTCCTCCTCCTCTGCAGCTTCCCCCACCGCGCGCTGTGCGTAATTGGGGAGACTATTAAGCAGCATCTCCGCAAAATGTTGGCGTGACTTTCACAATAGTTATCCCACTTGGCATAAGAGCAATCACAGTCATCAAATGACCTGATAAAACAGTCTACTCGTCTATCGTTTGGAAAAAGATGACGTCAGAGGCCCGATGAACATGTCCTGAATTGTTTGGCACGTTTATATCTGGTTCGTTCTCAACATTGTCCAGATGTA